>JALPQI010014661.1:0-34586 GCA_025490895.1 Thaumatotibia leucotreta
ATCCGTTTCCACGGTACAAAATGTCAAATGTTTCGTAACCATGCAAATGCTCATTGATTGATACCAATTTAAATGCCCCCGTTGTCTACTGTCATAGGTCAAAATATTGTACTCATTTAACACCTGATTCAATTTGCCAACATTCAGTAAGCCTTCCACTGAAGTCTAAAATCGTAAATTTCGGATTCTGTCTCTGTCAATCCAGTTATGCCTTCATAGGAGTAACAATGACGCCTGAAATTTACGGTTTTAGACGTTCGCGATATACCCTCAATACTGTTTGTTTACATTTTGTATTATCTAATCTATACCTTTTCAACTTTGGAGCAGGATTTAAATGTTTAATTAGTTAATAACAAGTATAACGTTTTACCTACCTACCTGATGGGGATGATTAAGTATTGATTAATGACAAGCTGCAAAAATGCGTATCTATCCAGTCTATCCACCCAATTTATGAATTACTTCATTTTTAAGTGCTTCTTTCTGCTAGGAATCATTAATGTCCTAGAGCTTCTATAGAAGTATAAACTGCTTTGATGGTGATTCTACAGGATATTTAAAACTTGTTGATTTCATGAAAATAACGACTGCCAAAAGGAGTAGGTACATTGTTTTCTGAAAAATAAACCCGATCGGTTATTTCTTATTTATATACCAACTAAAACCCTACCTGCGAAAGGTAAATATAAGAAAACTGATTGTTGTGTGTATTGTTCTACTTAAACAAAGCGAAGTAATCTTAAAAGCGTTTAAACATTACGAGAAAAGTACGTACCTATGGGATATGTTTACAAATTTTGCTCAGCTCTTGCCCCTTGGATGACGGAGGGTGTAAGAATGGCTATGAGAAGAAGGGATCGCGCGTTTAGACTTTTTAAGCGTGATCGTTCTGACGTGAACTGGGGACTTTTCAAGAAAGCCCGTAATCGTTGCAATCAAATGGTGCGCACAGCGAAGCGTCGATTCATTCATCAAAATGTATCCTCCTCCTCCACGGCTGATGTCTGGAAATTTCTAAAGTCACTTGGTCTTGGTAAACCAAAAAATGGTTTCGATGGCACTTCCTTTACTTTAAACGACTTGAACAGCCATTTCTCTACCGCCCTTTCTGTTAGTGGCAATATTAAAGCCACTACTATTCTTGAAATTTCTTCGCTTCCTTCTCCTGTCGCCGACAGCTTCTCATTTTCCACCATCTCTGCCTCTAATATTAAAACTATAATCAAAGCAATTAAATCAAAAGCTGTGGGGTGCGATGACATCGGTCGTCATATGATTATATCAGTTCTTGATTGTGTGCTCCCAGTTATAACTGATATTATCAATTCCTCTCTCGCTAATGGTGAATTCCCATTATTGTGGCGTAAAGCGTTTGTTTTACCCCTTCCCAAAATTCCTAACCCTTCATCCATCAACAACTTTAGGCCTATCTCGATCCTTCCTTTCCTATCAAAAATAGCTGAAGCAGTGGTACACAAACAACTTTCGCATTTCATTTACACGCATAAACTCTTAAGTCCCTTTCAGTCTGGTTTCAGACCCAGTCACAGTACGTGTACTGCACTTCTCAAGGTGACTGAAGACATTCGTAGTGGCATGGAGGGTCAAATGGTCACTTTGCTTGTATTGATTGACTTCTCCAATGCTTTTAACACGGTTGACCATGACATCCTTCTTGCCCTTCTTAAGTATCTAAACGTGTCTCACTCAGCCCTTAACTGGTTCTCAGCGTATCTAGGGGGTCGCCAGCAAGCAGTCCGTGTTGATCAATCCTTGTCTGACTGGTGCGATCTAGCTACTGGCGTACCTCAGGGTGGTATACTATCCCCACTCTTATTCTCAACCTTTATTAATTTCATAACTCCTGAACTTCGCTGTTCGTACCATTTGTATGCCGACGATTTGCAACTTTATGACCAATCTTCAGTTGCCGACTTTCCGTCTACTATCGATAGGTTAAACTTGGACCTTTTACATATACAGCAGTGGTCTCAGAAATTTGGTCTATTTGTCAATCCGACTAAGTGCCAGGCAATTGTCTGTGGCAGTAGTAGACAGTTGTCTAAACTAAATTTGAGCCTAGTTACTCCAGTAAGTTTTAATGGCATACCGATACCTTTTAGCCAAAGTGTCAAGGATCTTGGTGTTCTCATAGACAGCACTTTGAGTTGGAGAGCACAGGTTACCGAGGTTAGTCGAAAGGTCATGGGTTCCCTTCATTTTCTTAATAAGATGAAGCACTTTTTACCCGTTAAGACGAAAGTGTTACTAGTTAATTCATTGATTTTACCCATAATCGATTACGGTGATGTGTGTTATCCGGACTTAAACGGAGAACTTCTAGATAAGTTAGATCGCCTCCTTAATAACTGCATACGTTTTATCTACTGTCTCCGAAAGTATGATCATGTGTCATCTTTCCGCTCTCAGCTTGGCTGGCTTCCCATCCGTCTACGACGCAATATTCGCTTGCTTTGCACTCTCTTCTCTGTTCTCTATGATCCACACTCTCCTGAATACCTCAAATCCCTCTTTCAGTACTATGGCGTGTCTCGTGACCGTCAACTACGCTCTTCCGGTAATTTGTCCCTATCTATCCCTGTTCACCACACTGGTTTTATGTCAAATTCCTTCTCTGTCCAGGTAGCCCGGCTCTGGAATAGTCTTCCTCGTCACATCAAAAATTCCCCCAGCAAGCTTAGGTTCAAGAAGTCTGTTCGTGCTTTTTTCGCTAGCAGAATAACCACTTAGTGTGTGAGTTTCATACGTTTCGTCTATATGAATATGTATGTATTTAATTGTGTTTATGTAACTTGTAATATGTATATGTATATATATATATATAGGTATATAAATATGTATCTTATTTGTATTTTATATTTAGAATAGAGTAAGTCAGAATATATCTAAATCTAATTATAGCACCGCCCACAACCTCTCTGCTTCGCCTAAAGGTTAACTGGTAGAGAATGCCCTATGGCATTAAGTTCGCCTTTTGTACTTCTAAGTTTTCTTTTTTGTGCAATAAAGATTAAATAAAAACAGAAATAAAAACAGAATGAGAATGAGTTCATGTGGTTTATAATAAAATATAAGTAAGTCTATAATTATTTTATCTTTTACGCATTTAATAACCGTAATCCAATTAACTTTTTAACTCCTGTGGTTTCCGAACAAAGAAAAATACATAGGTAAGGTATGCTTGTTTCGCTAAGCTCGAAATGGCTAAAGCCTTAATAAAAACATATAAGGCTTCATGAAAGTGCCTCAATAAGTAACTTAAACAGGCTTAATTCTAAGAATCATATTACGCCATGCTTATCCAATTACTTACTTTTAGTATATGAAAGAGTCCGAATAAGGCTTCATTGGCGGCTTCCTAGGTTAAAGTTCAACGGCGCACAAAACAAAATCGCAACACTCAAACACTAAACACTGGCTATTCACAAAATGATCAAATCGAAATACTACAAAAATAACAAAAGAACCACAAATGCAATTGTCCTATAAACAAGGAGTTCGATTTTTAAAAAATGTTAGGTTAGTGTTCGAATTTTGAAAATCGCTCGTCGGTTTCGTGGTGCGCGGGGCAGCGCTAAACGGATGTGCGCAGGGAGCCGGCCGGCCGACTGTTGCGCTCGCCGTGCGCAGCTAGGGCGGTGCTAGTGCTCGATTGTTTGTGATGTCGAATTGTCGATGCTAACGCCTACTACAACCCTTGGCTCTGTGGAGTCTGTGGGTGGCTGGTGGGTTTAAGAGACTCAGTGACGATCGCTCTTAATAGTAGATTAATTGCGATGTGTGTTGACTGATAATGATAACACAGCATTACGCCTCAGTGGAGGCAGAGGTCAGCAACGTTTGTAAGTTATCATTGATTACCGAGCATTGTCTATAAGTCAATCATCTATTATTTTATGGAGTAAATCCGTAGTTTTGAGTTTTGGGTCTGGCTGACCTGTCCTCGCCAAATAGTTAGGTACTTGTCTGTTTAAATTGATACGCTTTTTTGAGACAGTCTGTTCACTCCCAAACTAGTCATTCATTTCGTATCTATAGATTAGATAATAAAATCGAATGCAGTTATTTTATCTCCGGAGATAACTACTTTCGCACGAGCGTTACCGTGAGAAATAGGCTTTTAGTAATAAATCATTGCTAAATTTTTCAATTGTTTAAAGAACTTTAAACGTGCTTAACATGTTAATATGTATTAATGTATGACTCACAAAGATTGTCATATACCTACAGCATTGCATTCGATGAAATTTCTAGATCTCCATAACATTTCGGTTTTGAATTTTTGATAAACGACAAAAGACATAGGTAAGTACATAAGGTACCCATTACATTTTATCGATATCAACGTCGACTCGAGTACCAACATGACTCACTCGAACGCCAACAACAAAACGTATCCAAAGACTAACTGACGTAAGCGACCGGTAACGACTCGACAAAAACTCAGCTCGGCCGAGGGCCAAATGTTGCCACAAAAAACCAGAAGCGCCTGGCGTTTACGACGTTCCACATCCGCGCGTGCGCCGAACAATGAACTTGCACTGGCGAACTAGACCAAACAGCGAAGTTGAAGAAGTTTTGTATATGGAACACGTTCTCGTTTGGAAACCATGGAGTTGTTCTTTTGTTTGTGCGTGAACTCACGTAGGAGTTGTATTATACGACACCCACACATGCGCAGTAACTGAAGCAACATTGTGCTCTTAACTGTTTCTTTTAAAACTAACTCTTTTAAGCTGTAGTTGAGCTAGACTAAACGCCACCGCGAACCACGATCGCCGTATTCTCTGGTCTGCTCCCGCGGACACCGAAGTTCGCAAATTTCGGGAATTTTTCTGTCACTCTAATGAGACGCCTTCGTTGGAGTGACCAAATCCCTGAAATTTGCGAATTTCGAAGTTCGCGGTAGGACCGCAGACCTGGATGCTTAGCCAAGTTGCCAATCGCTAAACGCTTAGTAGCGTATCGTAGTTTTCCCTCTCTGTCACTCTTTCTCATTAGTGCGACAAAGACAGTTAGCTGCCTTTCTTTTACGATTGACGATTAAGCGTTAGCGATTGGCAACTTGTCTAAGCATCCTGTTGCACTTACAAATTCGTACATAAACTGTGACAGGAAGGCAACACATCCACCGTAAGCCCTCTGGTTGTCTGGTTTTGCGTCTATAGAACTTTCTTCCGTCCTCGGCAACGATCTCATGAAGGCAAAGTAAGAAGAATAGGCTGGAGCTACAAGAGTGGATTGGCACAGGTGCCACAGAAGATAGATTAGGTACCTATTTTTTTTTTATTAGCTTGGTTTAGTGTCCTACTGCTGGGCAAAGTCCTTCCCTCTTTTCCTCCATTTGGCCCGCCAATTGGGATAGAATGCGTCCAGGTCGTCCCGCCATCTCCTTCTCGGTCTGCCAATGCCCAGGCCAGCACCGTTAAAGGTTTCCCTAAATATTAAACCTCAAAATTTATGTAGATGTCTGTGATTAGACGCCAAGCTACTAGTTATTATAATGTGTAAGCAAAAAGCATCGTATTTTATTAGCTACAATACCAGTGTTTTTTGCCATAACCAGGGAGGACCTTGTTTGGAGGTCGTGTAACTGAATTAATAAGCGTGTAGTGTGTAAAAACCTTTTAAAAAACTCAGATGTGAATTCTAAACTTATCATCAATCAACGTACTCGGTAGTTACTTACCTAACTTCAGGTTAAATAAAAATAGAGTTATTTAACAGACAAGACAAAAAGGTATCTAATTTTTAAAGCCATTCCGGTATTATTGAGAAACATACCCCATTTTTTCGATTAAGGAATTATATACTAGTTTGTTCATTTTAAGGTATAGGTACCTAGTAAGTACAGTTCATAGTAATAAACGCAAAGTGCTGGCGTATTGTAATTGTATTGTATACATACATAGCTTGAAACATGAGTCGTGAAAAGTAATACATTTTTGTGACTCTATGAACAACTAACAATTGAATGTCCCCCAAGTTACTTTTAACAACCTATCTATTTATACGAGTATTACGAGTATACTATATCATTAAGAGGATTATTTTGTTACTGCATTTGACTGTCCTGTGTAAAACATAAGTAAAGTGCTCTTAGTAGATCTTTCTAAAGTATAAAAGAGCCGTGAACATAATTACAGAGCCTTTAAAGAAAAAGAAAATTCAAACCAGTCTCTATACAAAAGACTTCAACGACATCCGCCCCGTACTTGTCTAAATGTTAATACAATTTTGAACCTTATTCGAAAGACACAAAACTCATGTATAATGCAGTCGTTAGACATGACCTGTCCCTTTCACATGCTATTAATTAAAATAAGACGCGAAACCACAGCGTCGGTAATGGTTGAGGTAGTAGGTATATAATGTTAGCAAGTTCGTATCGTAATCGTATAATAACAATCTTTAATTTAATCATATTACCTATGTGAATAAAGCCGAAGTTTGTGAGACATGACATGATATCTTTTCGGACAATTAATTTATTTCAGTAAATAGCTTTAAGTTTACAGATTTATTTAATCACTTATTATGTATAGAAATTATGTTATACTATCAATTTGAAAATTCTCATAAATACATTTTTTGATGCACACATATGCTACGCTGTCAAACTGTCAAAGTCGCATAATTATATGGACAAAATAAAGTCAACCCTGCCCGTACGTACCGTACCCGATCTTGGTTAATATAAATAACCGTGTTGGTAGCTCTACCCGATTATGCTCTAAAAGACATAATCAGGCCTGCTACTGCGAACACCGAAGTTCGCAAATTTCGGGGATTTGTCTCTGTCACTCCAATGAAAGCGTCATTAGAGTGACAGAGACAAATCCCCGCAAAATGTTCGATGTTCGCGGTAGCAGCAGTGTTATTCATATGGAAACCGCCTTGCTAACAGCGCTGTGTTAGCGCTGCGGCAGCGTCGAGCCTAAAAATGCTATTCACTAATGCACTTTAAACGACACTAGCGCTCGGCGACGAATGCGGCGTGAGCCGGAACTACACTGCGTCGAGTCGCGAGCTACCGCCTACAGTTCGACGACGAGCTGTTCTACGTTAGTGAATACCGTTTTTCGCAGCGCTGCGCTCTACGTCGAAGTGAAGGCTGTCTCGTCGTCGAGCTCGTTGACGAACGCAGCATCGAATGTGTGAATAAGAGAATAGCATATCTGGCCAGACATCAGACATACATCGGCGTCGCGACGTAATTGAGATATGTAAGCCGGGAAGTAATAAACTAGACTCTACCTTATATGAAATGTTAATGTTTGTTTTTCTACTCAGGTATTCCTTGATATAAACAGACAGTCATATATTATATGTTTCTCATGTGGTAAATTCTATTAGATATGAATATTTATGCAAGGTCGATAAAATGAAAGAATTGGTCAATTGCAAAACTTACAAGCCGACTTAACCAGCAATCAATCATGGCCCATACAAGGTAACCTAATATGAGTAGTAATTGATACCTACTCATAAATATTATGATAGGCATAGGCAATTAGGCACATAATTTGGCCTACAATATACGCAAGTAATTCTAGCTTACAAATTACATAGGTTCGTCATTTAAAAACGCTACACACTATGCTAGTAAATACTATATATAGGTAAAAAAAAACACCAGTTAGAGTAAGTGAACGCTTTTTGTAATATAGACATTTGACACACTTATGTTTTTTACGTATAAATCTTTTTTTAACTACTTTGTATTGAATCGAACTTCCTTCAATATTTAATTTCAGGCCAACTGGTTATGTGCGCCATCTAGCGCAAATATGTAGCACTAGGGCAACCCGGAGTAAAGATAGCTTTGCGCACAAAGCGTGTGCAGTATTGTAATGAAACTCCAGTAGATGGCGTTGTAATGCAATGGTCCTAACTATGAAAAACTACTAGTTTTGTCCTCCTCGTTTGCTCTCCTCTCCATTCGGCTTAGGACCTAAACTGAATTGCATTATTAGTAGATCGCGGTACCGCGGTAGCCCCCACCCTGGTCATATCATCCAATTTCTTAATCTGGTCTTAACAATATTTTTTCTGATAACGTAACTGACGATTAGTTTTTGGTCCAAATACTGTTTGTGTTATAAAACCAATAACTGAGCGCCGGCGATTCTAAAGTTCAATTATCTAATTTGAAATTGTCTCTCTGCAATCATCATCACTTCTAGATCTAACGCCGCGGCCACGACATCGGTCTAAGGCGACCGGCTTAGCGGAAAACGTATGGTGCTCCCTCTCGTACCTATATCGGCATCCCGTTCGCACTCATGGATTCGCTCGCCGCTGTTAGCCTTAGACCGATGTCGTGGCCAGGGCATAAGGCTCTGTGATTTTTTATCGTTTATCCCGCCAAGACAGATTTCGCTTTAAACTCTCTCTAGAAAAATACTCTAGGAAAAGCCTGACCTATGGAGGTATAATAATATACTTAAATAATATTATTGGGCTCACACTTATAAAATATATACTAATAAGTAATAATACTGGACATGGTCTTTGACCCACATTTGTATTTTTTTTAAACCAGAATGTTTAAGACTACCATCCCCCACTTCCATCTCTTGTTTTTGTGGATTTAAGGGAAAAAAATCAAGCACTTGATTTTAGCGCCGATAGTACACTATGGCGTTAGATGATTTAAAAGGTGTGAGGTGAAGTGCCCACTTAAAACACTTAAATACTCAATTTTGTAACAAAATATCTTAATATGGCCATAAGGAAGGACGCATCGCATTCCAAGATTTCCAAGTTGTATCTTGTGCAAACTAACGTGTTCTGTATCGCTCGCTTATTAAATCCAGACACGTAGAATGGTCAGGGAAATTAATGCAACGGAGAACAAGAGCAGAATAAATTGATTGATTTTCATTGAGACCTGTAAAGGTAGATTGTTAAACGTTGAAAATATAACTCAAGAAAATTGAGGCATGAATTCTTTGAATGCTACAAAAAGAATAGCACTCATTGAATGAATCATGTATTGGTCTACCGCGAACTACGAAAAGAAAAATTTTAATCTTGTCTCTATAACCCCATCAAAGATCCGACTGGAGTGAAAAGGACGCTTGTAATTTACGATGTCCATAGTATATCGATTCGCGTACCATTATTTTAGGATAAAGAGTAATTTGAACTTGCAGTTAATTAATTTTGTCCAGTAGAACTCAAGAACAGATTAAATAGTATCCCAGTAAATGTATACCTGTGTTTCGATCTATATATATACGTCTCAACAAATTATTTACTCAGGTTTATATGTTACATTGCATTGTCTTGTCGCTAGGATTGTGAAAACCGGTGCCTGGTTTGCAACTAAACATGATTACATAACAGGTATTGTGCAGCGTAAGGAAAATTATACCAACATTGCTTAGACATGGTTACTGAATTGATTATTATGATTAGGAAATAATCGCCATTGGCCTTTGTCTTTATAGCAGATGTGTCTTCATGTGTTTTTTTTTGTGGTTGAGAATAAGGAAGTCTCTACTGTACGGAACAGGGTTATGGTTTCAAAATGACGGGCGATCGTCCGATCCTTGGATGACATCTCTCTCACATGTAATGACTAATGACACAATGTGTTAGAATTAGAATGAGAAACAAAGTCCGATCCTGCATGATAGTAGATGGCGCGGTGTAAGTCCTATAATATTCTGTAATAATATGTAATAATACAGATAACAGTCACAGAAACGGCATAATTAAGGCAAGTCCGCAACACTAGTAGCAGTCGTAACGATAATATTCATGAATACCGTAAAGTATCATACGGTAGAGCTCGGTACCACAAACGACATCGATGCTAAAATATTTGAGAGAGTCGGAGATATATCTTAAGATACCGTAAGATGCCTTAAGATACCGAGCTATTATATTATAGCTACGTCAGCTACGTAAGTGCCGGCACACACGTAGCTGACGTACCCTTAGAGCTGTCGAATTTTACTATGGGTACCTTTATTTATTATATATGTCAATTACCTATATTTTTAGTTAAAATCTTCTTTATAACTATTTTCGATTTATCTATTTAGAAGACAGGAATGATGAATTTACAAAATAAAGAATAAGTATACGTGATTTTATGTGGGGAGCGTTGCTTTATACAATTTCATGGCGTTTATAAACGTCAGTAATATAATAAATCAATTATTTAGCCTGCAATTAGAGACTGTATTGTATGTAGTTAGAGAAAGTTTGCAGTAATTGCAATTGTACAAAATGGCCTATTGTTCTTATACAAAACCATTTAGAATAGATTTTTACGTGCATATCAATTTACCTACAGATCTTTTTACAATTGGAAATCTCTTTCCGATTTAATGTGAGTTGTATTGTACCTGTAGATAGGTATGTATTTATAATGTGTGATGGAGCCAATGATAGAGTTTTGTGCTTCTTAGTTCCGTAAATTATACCTACTAAATTGATACGTAACGACTGATGACCTGGTGAAGGTCGCAGGAGTCCGCTGGATGCGGGTGGCGCAGGACCGGTCTTTGTGGCAATCTTTGGGGGAGGCCTATGTTCAGCAGTGGACGTCTTTCGGCTGATATGATGATGATGATGATGATACGTAACGATAGGTTCATAACGGCAAAGTTACTGAATATTTATTATTGTTGAAACGATTAGATTCCTAAATACACTCTCGTAACTCTCGGTCAAAGAATCGGGTCGAGTATAATTTTACAAAGAAAACACTGTTACAGTGGATTTATTTGAAAACAGCGTGGTTACCTACAGTAGGTAACCACTCTGAATTCAAATGTTTTTTTTAAATGTTTACAGTATAATTGGAATCCAATTGAATATCCAATTGTATTAAAATTTCCCTGATTTTAAATCGCACCCACAAAACATCTAATTTAATCGTCAGATATCTTCGTGGAAATAAAAAGAGCAAGTCATGATTAAAAAGCCCCTTTTTCCATACATTTTTGGCGGTTATTTTAACACTTCAAAATGTTGACTGCGCAAATTCATCTAACGACCATTTTTAATTCTATGATTAACTCATGAAAATTACAAAATAATCTGATGTTAAAAAGGATTCTACCGATCCTGTAAATATTTGAAAACTGTCTTTGGAATCAGCCCATTTGCAGTATTTTCGATGAGAAATTACAACTGACCCGTAATTGACCGCGAATGCTTGAAAGAACATAAGGTACCAAGAATGGTCAAAAATACAGGTACCTACTTACTCATTAAGTAAAATATATTACGACAAAACAGGTAGCAGGCAACAGGTAAAAGTGATAAAAACTGCGGTTAAAACACGATTAGATGAAACCAGTAGCTTGCCACATTAATAAGAGGTAACCATACTGCGAACCATGACCTCTTTGGCAGAAACCTATTAACGACCATCCTCAAGTCATTATCTTTGAAATGCTACTTGCCTAAATTACGGTCAAATAATTGCTTCTTACTGAGTGTGGTTATACTGGTTATATGTAGGTATTATATTTATTAATATATCGAATTTTCACAAAAAAAAAGATTCATAAGAAGGTTTTAGATTTTTATCAATTAATTTTATATCAAAAAATGTCAACGAAATTAACGTATATGATACGATTGATTTATAAATTTTACTAACTTACTAAGTAGTTAGTAGAAGCACGTTTGCAGATTAAACAGTTACAGGTGTTGATAAGCAACCAGGTTAACACAGATTTTGTCGATAACCTTATATTATACGCATACTTAATCCTAAAACCTTTTTGATGAAAAAGTTACACGAAATGTATAGAATTGGCTGACGACAAAAATTGTGGTGCACAAAACTCAGTACAGTATTGTACAGTTAGTTTAGTATTTAGCCCCTCGTACATGGTGTGTCAAAAACTACTGTAAAATAAACCTTGAAATAAAAAACAAATTTCCAATTACATTGGTGACAGACGACTAGGGCTTGCATTCCGGCATTCCGGAATTTCGAAATATCGGAATTAAGGACCGATTTTGCTGTTTTTACAGTTCCGGAATTGACACAGCTAATATCGGAATTTCGGAATAAAAAAAAGTGTTTTTATTATATGGATAAACATAAAATATCAACACGATTATGATAATCAGGTACAGAATACAGGATACAAAGCCACCACAATATATATCGATAAGTAATTCTAACCACAAATTGTGTTATGTTTTATTTTCTGTAAAATAAACAGTGTTTACTAAATTAAAAAAAAAGTTAAGTAGTACCTAGCTACCAAACCACGAAAACTGGCCAAGGTAAACAACGATCCTGTACCAGATTTTAATTATCAATTGGGTTGCAATTATTTACCGTTATTTTTCTTTTAGCCCTTCGATAATTATACGCATTACTATTTACATATGTCGAAGAATCTTAAACTTTGACTTAAGTCTCCACTTGGTCTAATATCAGGTAGCATTCCAAAAAAGTTAAATTTTGGTATCTGTAATTAAAGTTTACAGGTACGTAACTGATTGTTACATATGGTAGAACTTCTCGGCAAGATGGAGCGCGTTAGCCTTGAGTTCGTACTTAAGATAAACAGGAATAAAACAAAAATTATGATTGTCTACCGCATGAATAACAATTCTCCAGAAATTACTCAAATTGCTAATTGTGATTTGGTGCAGTCGTACATTTCTCTGGGGGCATTAATTACGAACAACGGAGGATGTATCGATGAAGTGAAGAGGCGTATGGCAATTTCTAGGTCTGCAATGGATAAGTTGAGGAAAATATGGAGGAATCGTAACATATACAGAGCTACAAAAATTCGGCTGGTTCGGGCACTTATATTCCCCATATTTTTGTACGCCGCAGAAACGTGGACCCTGCGGGAAGTAGAGAAGACGAAGATAGACGCCCTAGAGATGTGGTGCTGGAGAAGAATGCTCGGAGTATCATGGACTGAATTCCGTACCAACGAGTCTATACTTCGAGAACTAGGCATCAAACAGCGTTTATCATGTTTAGTTCAGTCTCGTATCCTCACTTTTTTTGGTCACGTGTGCCGCCGAGGAGAGGTGGCTGCGAGGAGCGACTTGTGGTCCAGGGAAAGATTGAGGGAACCAGGCTACGAGGAAGATCGCCTATGAGGTGGACTGACCAGATAAAAGCGGCTGTAAATGGCTCGTCATCACTGTATTAATGCACCAGGAGGACGACCGTCAGAGAGGAGTGGCGACGTGTTGTAAAGCTTGCCACCAACAGCTGAAGTGATGACCACGACCACTCTGGCAAGAGTGTTAACGACAAAGAAGAAGAACTGATTGTTGCCAAGATTGTAACATATGTAAAATGACTAATGTTTCTAATTTGAATTACCATTACCATACCTATAAGTACTTAGCATTTTGTATAAGAACTTAACCTTTATTTATTAATGGACAATACAATGTGCCCATGAGGAAAGGGAAAAACAAACAGCGGATTTATGACTAGATTTGAAGTTTAAAATGTAGTATAAGTTTACCGGATGACGTCTATTTTAAGAGAAAATGTCTTTTATTTAAACCGTTGCGCATTTTAGGTAACGATTTTGTCGCTGTGTTGCCTTCAACAACTCTCTTCTTCTTCTAACACTCTCGTTAGTAATTCCGTGCTTACCTCCCCTTGATGCACAATGTACAATAATTACCTAAAACTTTAAAATTCATTTTTTGCGATAGTTTCATTAATAAAATTCTTTTTTATGTAGTGCAGCATTCGAAACACACAAAAAAACTTGCTTCTTTTAGCCTCAGGAATATGCTGTTAAATTGTTTCCCTTTCCTCATGGGTATCTTGTATACAAATCACATAGCAATTTTACGTTTTATTTAAATATGACCTAGATTTACAAAATTTTCGTTAATTCTGGAACTAGTATCGGAATTCCGGAATTGAAGTGTAATATCGGATATCAGTTCCGGAGCTGGAAATGGTCCGATATTGCAAGCCCTACAGACGACCTTTCGGGGCATCTTCACAGTTGAGGGGGTATGTGGCTATAGAAACAATATTCGCGAAATCCAGGCGTGTTGTCAAAGATCAGGGGGACTACCTAAGATCTACTAATACGATTCATTTTTAGGACCTAATCTGAATCGCCATATGTCAATTCCATAGAATAACTATCAAAAACTGAATCACATTTAAGACATCAAATACCATGGCCCGATGCCACATAAAACTTTGCAGTGGCATCGGGCCATGGTATTTGAAATGGAGTATACTAAACTAATATCTATTTTGTTTATGTAGGTATCTGAGACTCACCTGGGTTTGCTGGCATCCTGCGTCGTCGGGCGGAGGCGCGCCTCACAACCGTCGACACCAAGGAGTCCATCTCACTGCCAGAATCCCACCGCGACCGGTTTATCACAGACTTCAACACTCGCGCGTCGTCCTCCGTATCCCGGTCGCTGCTCGTTGGCGGGATGTTGGACTCGTCACTTTCAGGCACCGGGGCCTTCACTTCACGATTAAACACTCCGATCATCGTAGCATCCTGGATGTCACCGGTGAACGGATGCGTTAATGTCCTTCGAACGTTGCTTTTCCTGTGCTTCGTTTTAGCGCCTTCGGAGAGGGAACGGCTGGTGTCTGGTTTGTCGTAGCATTTTAAGTCGGACGGTGAGAGGGATTTCTTCCTGGAGTTTCTTCGCTTATTGCTTCGCCGCTGCCTGCTTGACTCTCTTGCTGTCTGCATTGTCGTTTCATTTGTGTCTGTGGAAGAAAGTCAAGTTTTATTCAGGGTTCCAAAATAGGGTTAACGTGCGTTTAAACCAAAAGAGCATTCGCTGTTCTAGCGCCCGTTCTACGAAATCAACCAATCACGTTTTGTGTACCGATCGAATTTCGTAGAGTGGGAGGTTAGAACAGCGAATGCTCTTTTAGTTTAACCGCACCTTTAGGGTCTGTCTGGGGTAACAATAGAAACTGTATAGTTATAGAGTTATTTTGGCATTTGTATGTCTTCGGGTGGTGTATGTAGATTCGTGTCGCCTGTCGTCAGAGTTTTATTTTATTAACTTTAATTAACTAGGTACAGTTAACAAACGCACCCGATTTACATTAATTACCTGGGGTTTCCAGTTGGCTTGAACAAGATTAAGGCATTATGTTAAATGATTTCCTGTCCTATTTAAGTTTAGGTGTGGTATCTAGATCTACCTTTTATGGAATGAAGTACTAATACTTCAATTAAACATAAAACTTTTAGCGTTTATAGGTACCACACCAACATACATAGGTAAGTTGCTGGTAGTGCAATATTTTTTAAAAGATAAGGCAATTTATTTGTTCGTGAGAGTGTAATGTTAAGGTGCATTCAGACCAAACGAGCATTCGCTATTCTATCCTCCACTCGATCGTTACGCAAAACGTGATTCGTTGATTTCGTTGAGTAGGGTTTTAGAATAGGTATTCTTGGTCTGAATGCACCTTAACGGAAATATTATAACGATATCCACATTTTTCTCTTTGTATGTTTCGAATATTACCTTGGAAACTACAGCAAGAATGTTAACACAGTTGCATGTTTAACACCTTAACACGTTTATTTATTAATTTACACGTTTATTAATTTACAAGCACATTTTATTCCATATTATTATCTCGCCTTATAAGGCCCGGTCAAGTCTGTTTTTAATTAAATGTTGATTGATTATTGATGTGACTAATATAAAATAAATTTTCCATATTTTATGATAATATTATTCACATCTGTAAATAATGTTAGAAAAGGAAGATTTTTTTTTGTAACGCTATATCGTGATCAGATTGTTTTTGTAAACTAAATGCAGTTTATTTCAAGTTATTTAATTATGTTTCTAGAGACACAAATCAGCGTAATAGAGTCATATTAGAAAAAAACTACCGAAGAAATTATAAAACTATCCACACTGCAATGGTATCGCCATTCCACAAAACAAACAATCGTCACAAGACTCACAAGGCGTTATCTGCGTAAAATTCAAAAGCAATCACAGATAAGAAACATTTTGCACAAACTTTTTAATTCGCTACGCGAAACGCGACTTTCTTCCAGTAGACTAAGACGGTGACTGAACGTGTATTCAGCCAAAGGCGTCGGAGCATGCATGGGACTAATTGTTTTAAAAATTAAAAAGTTAAAGGTCGCGTTCAATGTCGCAGCGAACGCGTCCGCAGCCTACGCTCCGCCATGTTAACTGAACTGTCTTCTGTGCAGTGCAGTTGTTGACAATTCTCGTTCCGTGCTCAACTTCAGGAAATGAATCCGATCTGTTCTCAATTTCCAAGGCCATAATGACATTCTGCGATCAGCCATCTATGGATAGACGATTTTTTTGCATATTCTTACATTTACATTGAGATTATCGTAAACCGTATTCACACATTTTTCTCGGAGAAGGTAACCTTACTCTGGAGGTAAATGTTGCTCTTCAGATGTTGTAATATAGACTGACTGACCACGACAATACACCAATTAAATAAAACGATGGTAAATTAAGAACTGGCCGTTAACCTAAATTGCCGCTAGTCGTTAGTGCGATTGAATTAAATGGATTAAAAAAAACAAAGATCAGCGGAATCCAATTTCAAATTCGATACGGCGGAAATAGTAAAAGTTGCATCAAATTTTGTTTACATTTAATATATGTGTCTACATCTACAAGGTTTATTATGACCAAAACAAAATCAGTAAATATTGATTGCTACGTTCAGTGTGTTAGAACAATTACTTTTATTTTATTACATACCTCAAGTATCTAAAGATAAAATTATATGAAACGTAATAAATGTAATAATAGAAACAAACAACAGGTAGTCTTATAGCTAAAACGCGATCTAAAGCAGTTATAGGGTTTGGTTTTTCATATAAATGTACATACCGTAATTACGCAAGCTATGTACAAAACAAATTAGATGAACAGGCTAATCTAATCAAAGCGCTAATCATGTTTACTGAATTGGAAAACTACTCGCACGGTTTTTACGCAGTATACGCGACTACTTTAGGCTCTTATTTTACAAATTGCTACAGCCAAAAACAGTCCTACAGCTAACTAGTTAGAGCAACATTTATTTCGAATGAAAATAAGGATAGGTACGTTGTGGATTACTCAACTAGATATTGGCATATGAGAGGCAAAGTTATTAATACCTGTCTTGTAATGAATGCAGTAATGTGTGGCAGTAATCACTATGCAGAAGACTGGCATTGCAACTCTCAGCCAAAGCCATGAATAAACATAAACATGTTAATAGAGAAAACCTTTAGATGGAGAAAATATTTTTTATTCGGGTACACTAAATACCAAAACAAATGAATTTTGAATATAGAGTCACCAAATTTAATCAAAGAAGACAATCGACAGGGGTTCAAAGTAGTCATATTTACTATTCAATTGCATTGTGTAGGGGAGACCAGGTATGAACGTAACAATTTTCAGTTTTTGATTTTTTATATTTTTTTGGTAGCAGTTGTCAAACTTTGCATCTTTATGTGCAATAGACACATATTTCATGTATCTTTTGGTACCAAAATAAACTTCATACTTCGAATAGTTTTACAGAAAAATGGCTCACAGTGAAGGATGGAATTTGTTGCAATTATCCCTACCCCCAGGGCTGGTTGTAACAGTGCATAGAGATGATAGAAACAAAGTAAATAACTATAAAATAATCAATATAATTATGTGTAATTAGTATTTTTAAGTAATCAACAGTCTTACAATATCAAAGACAAAAATTAACAATGAATGAATGTAATTAACATTATTAAATGAGACGAAATTAATTTATACCTATAGGATATATGTGTAACGTGAGAGCAATCAACTTTCTGTCTTATTCTAAATGGCATATAAACAAATGCTTAGGTTTAATGGTGTATGCTTATTTCTGAGTATACTACTAAACTAATCATACAATGTACCTAATACGATAAAAAAATGTGTTTTACTCCTCATCGACAGTGAATATTTGTTTCCAGAAACAAATTCCGCCTTGGATAGTGCCGCTGAACTTTCAAGTAAAGCTTTCCTTTACTTTACATGTCTATATAAAGTGATGAGCCAGTTGGTACGTCTTTGCTGCGTTCCTGTAGGGCATTTTAAAAAAGGATCACCTCAACGGCAGCTAAAGCTATAATTTCTATTTTGGTGGACTTCTGTCTGTTGTTATTTTGTGTATATTAGATATTCTGCAACAAAAAGGCACTAAGTATATGAGTTATTTAATAAACGCTAGCACATAGGTGTACCAATGAGCCTCCAATTTGGAAATCGGGATGAAAGTAACAAGTTGTTTCAATCATCCCTGGGTATCGAATTTCCAGAATCCCACAAACACGTAGCACAAAAACGTAAAAAGCATCATTAAAACATTGATTTGCAACCCTCAAACTGTAAATGATTAGTGACTTTACAACACCCATGCAAAACGCAAGCTATAGCGTTTACCATGAAAAATCTAGCTAAGATTGAAAAAATCGTTAAAAACTTACTTTTGACGCATTTTTCTGGGACCATGTCACTACACGCATAACCTGCCGTCACAGCACCATGGGTGTAACTGAGGTTAGGGGGGAATCGAAATGGCATCTAATGCCCTGAAGGACGTTCGGATAGATGTCGTAGTAAAATTTTAAATGAATTTGTTACGTTCATCCCGCGTTACTTTTATACCTGGTCTCCCCTACTATGGCGGACGAAATAAAACAGTTGCATGTTTTGATGCAATAACAAAAATAATCTTATTATATAAATAATATATCGAGCTTTAGTACGTGGTTACAAGAAAACATCACAACACGTGACGACTCCATCGTCGCATATCCTATTACAGAGCTTACATCGCACTCGTAGTAAATAAATAATTAGGTATATTTGATTTCCGTTCAATTGGACAGGACACTTGGGACATTAATAAAAGTTGTCTGGTATAATTATGCATATAAGTACCATACCAGCGTTTGTTAATTTCGAAAAAAAAAATCCTAAAAATCACTACATAGTATAAAATAAAGTCACTTTTTCTGTCCCTATGTCCCTTTGTACGCTTAAGGGCTGATTTTTCAATCACCAAATAATGCTATCCGTTAGTTAAAATTATCCCCATCCTTTTCTAAAATCATCAGTCAAAAAATGACAGGGCTAACATTTATTTGACAGGTACTGTTAACTGGGGATTGAAAAATCAGTCCTAAATCTTTAAAACTACGCAACGGATTTTGATGAGATTTTTTTAAATAGGTAGAGTAATTCAAGAGGAATGTTTTTATGTAGGTATAGTACCCGTGCGAAGCCGGGGCGGGTCGCTAGTAATAAATAAAATGATTGATAAGTGTGTGAGAACCTTAAGAATAACTTAAAACTTTGTCTCTGGATTCTTAGGTGACTGACGGAACATATCAAAATAAGTAACATTATAAGCAATTAAGTTTGCAATACACTTGTTCAGCCATTAAAATATTTTTTTAATAACTCAATAACAGTAAAATTTAAAGAGTCTAGGTTCTAAGAGAAAATAAAATACAGACATTACCTTTAAGGTGCGTTCAAACCAAAAGAGCATTCGCTGTTCTATCCCCCGTTCTATGATCACGTTTTGTGTAACGATCGAATTTCGTAGAGTGGGGGGTTAGAATAGCGAATGCTCTTTTGGTTTGAACGCACCTTTACATTGCACTTTAACGATGGTTTGACCGAGCAATGTGCATGATGTACTACTTATCGAGTCGCGAGTGCAAGTCTTTGAGTAGCAGAACTGGAGAGTAGATACAGTTAGACTTGCCGATAAGTATGACAAGTTCAGGTTCCCATAAAGAAGCAATGGGTTACGCGGTTCCCATGGCCCGAGACAATGCGGTATCTGGAATCTGCCCGTCAGTTATTCGTACATGTACGTGCTAATAGAACTTAAGCGAAGCAGTCATGGGGTATCAGTGCATTAAGGTCACTGTATGGTATGCACCTATCAGTATCGGTATATATAATTCATTCCTTTTCAACTCTATTCCGCAGTAATAAAGTCGATAAGTGGTAGAAGCTAGAGAGTGATTTTGAATACTAGGTAGATGGGAAAGCTTTTGGATGGCATTAGTAACAAACAAATGAAAGAGCTTATTCATTTACTTATAAATAATAACGGTTCTATGTTCACCATTTTTGGCATGGTGACGAAAACCTATTTAAAAACTGATACCTAATGTATCAATTTATAAATATACACTCTCGGTTAATGAATACGGGTCAGATGGATTTTTTCATAGAAAATAATGCAAACATGTCAATTTGAAATATTTTTTAAACAGTACAAGCGGAGGTGACGTAAGTGATAAGAAATACAACATTATTTTATGTTGGTCCTTGTTGTGCTGATGCTATTGAATGACACGAGTATTTGTCGAAGTTAGAAGCAATTGCAATTTTGTTTGCAATTTAACTTTCTCCATTACATTACAAAAAAGGTTACCTATATATATTATAAGATAAAATCCTATCTACAGATATTTATATCGCAGACTGTACATCGTTCAAAGCGGGCTTTTATTACCGACATATTAGGTGGCATGTTGAGTTACAATTATGTACTTCATTATGAGCGCAGGATTCACACGTCTCGTTCTCATGTTTGAGCATTAATTTAATCCCGTTGCAGTGAAGTTAATAGACCGACGACTAATTTTTGTTCTGGAAATGCCATAATTAGGTAGGCAAAGGTGCATTCAGACTAAACGAGCATTCGCTATTCTATCCCCCACTCTACGAAATGAACGAATCACGTTTTGTGTAACGATCGAGTAGGGGGTTAGAATAGGAAATGCTCGTTTGATCTGAATGCACCTTTACACCAAACCAATGCCCATGGTGGCAGTAAAAGGGGTTGCAAAGGGTTTAGCAGCCTTACCGAACAAGAGGTGCCTTTCCCCACGGATGAGGTCAATATTTTAGGTGGTGTACTAGCAGG
Source organism: Thaumatotibia leucotreta (assembly GCA_025490895.1). NCBI lineage: Eukaryota > Metazoa > Arthropoda > Insecta > Lepidoptera > Tortricidae > Thaumatotibia > Thaumatotibia leucotreta. The sequence goes on from JALPQI010014661.1 coordinate 20,972, forward strand.
ACCTAAGAATACTCCATGCTTAATATCAGCTCTAGACCTTCTTTTGTTTTAGAGTTATTCAAGATAATGTAAAATATACAGGGTGCCGTTGAAAGTGGCATATTTCGAGAACTGTTCAAGTTAGATCATCCAAACAAAATTGTGTTTGATAACAATAAAATAAACTATAAAATGCATATTTTCAAAAATCGCGGTTGAGTGGGATTCATTCCAATAAAATTACAAAATTGCTAACGCGAAGTTAAACGGTTAGAAGGGTCAAAATTGTATAGACTTAGCAAGTTAACTTTGTGTTAGTTGGTTTGGTTAATCCTTTGCGCAAGTGGGGCTTAGACTACTTACAATGCGGGCATACATAGAACAGTCTATGTGAATTCGGAATGTATACATAGATAAATATATTTTGAAACTTATAGTGATCTTAATGAACTATGTTTCTTAGGATTCGTTTAGCGTTTAGAATCGAATACTGCTTTAAATAAAGGCTATTCGTAAGTTAGAAACTACTATTACAACAGACCGAACAGTTACTTACTTATAATATAAATTAGTTAATAACGCACGTTAATCACGAATTGAACGTAAACGTTTCACATTTCAAACATGGTGTGCCACTTACTGCCAATCACTGAACTCACGAATTACTATTAACGCACGTAATGCATCTAAGTTAGCTTTTCCCTCTGACTATATCTGTTTAAATTTCAACCCTAATTATCTTCATCAGCAGCTGATTATTTAAATAAAAAACTTAGATGCGACAAAATTCAAATAAATCAGCGATGAAACAATAATACTACTGAGTTACGTACTTCGTAACCATAGTTCACTTATCGCCCATTTCTCTCATCCGATATTGAAATCAAAGGACGGCCAAAACGAATGTAGAGAAAGATTGATTGTTTTTTTTTTAATTTGTCTACCTGTCACGAAGTAGGTACTTATTCCGTTGTTTAATATCAGTTTAGGAACGAAAGAAACTGCGGTTAATACAGACACAGACGTACTGTTAGTAGGTTAAATATGCTTCAGTATATTCAATTCAACATGAACTTAGAAGAATCGAATGAGAGCGGTTGATAGTATACATACAGGACTGAATGATACAATTCCAAAAGATAAAGACTCGCTCAACATTTTACCTATTGCGGTAACGGTGACCCATTACAATTCGGCTTTTTTGTTCTGGTGGCGTAACCGATCTTCATCTAAGGCCAATTTGAACGGATAAGCCTGTTCTAGATTTTGTAAAAAAGGTCTGTAATGGAGGTAAGAAAACAAATTATTGACAATAGGTGTCAGTTTTTAGTAAAACGTCCCACTTTGTCGCTTACCATAAAGACGAGATTTCCTTGTATCTTCATATGAATAAACTGACAAAGCGGCTTTATGGCAAACGACAAAGTGGGACGTTTTACTAAACTCACTCACAGTTAGTCTATAAAAAAGTTTGTTACACGTTCGATTATCTGATATTATGTGATAGAAATCCTTTGCCAGTCACACGCATCTGTGACGGAAAAGATTGTACTCCAATGCCGGCGACACAGCACCTATGTCAAAAACGATTGTATTATAATGTCACTGGCTTAAGAGTAAGAATTGATTTATCCCAGTGGCACTAGAGTACGGTAATTTTGCTCACGTATGTGTGTCACTGGCATAGGAGTCAGATGTTTTTGATCACAGACGCTGTGTCACCGGCGTCGAATGTGTTAACTATTGAAATCGAAAAAGATTCATCATCGTCAATTGAAACTCTTAAATCCGAACGTAATCCTATTCAGCCATCCATCATGCATAGACTCGCAGAATGACAGCCACAGGGTGTTCCAGTTATTGCGCCAGTTGGACGACTTTGAGCTATCTGGGCCAGGCGGGCTAGTCCAGACAGGCCGTTGTGAAAACACACACGCCTTTCGATATTTCAAGGATATGACTATCAGTTTATATTGGATATTTATGGATTATCTCACGTTACACATTAAAATTGTATATAATTGAAGCGTACAATTTGAGGGAAAGAAATAATCACGATCTTCAAGTATATCCAAAATTTAAAGATGAAAGGCACAACGACCGCTTAAGGTGCGGTTAAACTACAAGAGCATTCGCTGTTCTAACCTCCCACTCTACGAAATTCCATCGGTACACAAAACGTGATTGGTTGATTTCTTAGAACGGGCGCTAGAACAGCGAATGCTCTTTTGGTTTAAACGTACCTTTAGATTGCGCACGGCCTACCCAAGAGTTTTCTGGAATATGGACTAAATAAATCATCGGTCAACATTGTCATCCTCATTTTGCTACACCCTCCAAAACACAAAAATCAGTTGGGTGCTCCATATTGTCAGTGGAGTAATCTCCTCCATTCTTCTCTCTGCAACTGTTTTAAGCTTTTGATATATCATAATGTTTACTCGTACATATTTAACGTAATCTAAAAAAACTGATCTTATCCCATCCTATTTTGACCAAATTGTCGATTCACTTTGCTGACCTTTTCGTACTTTTCTGATTAACAGTCAACTCTCAAGAAAGATTAACCAAATAAAAACATAATTATGAAATTATACATTTCTGTTACAGTCTGTTGTGTCGTACAAACTCACTCGCATCTATATATTTAGATCGATTGTCTTAAATCGGTGTAGCAAGTAGGTACACACCGTCAGTTTATCATAGAACTAATTAACGACATTGTCAAGTCCCGGGTGGTCTCCAGTCTCCACATGAATAATGATATTAATGATTTAGTTGCGACAAAGCTAACAATGCAATCATTATTGATTCCATCGCAAGCATGGCATTACTATTACTAGTAATGCCGTTACGTAAGGTTTCCATGTAAATTATGTAATTTGTTTGATACGTGTAATCTGCCGTGTACGGTTTTGTGGAATGTAGGTACTTCAGGCTTTATAAGCGCATTGAAAACGTGAGATTGTACCTATATCTCATCCTTTCAGTGGCCTTATGGTAAATTCCGCAAATTCTGACGGACTTCACCTACGTAATTTATATACAACAGTGGCATAATATATAATGTTTCCGAATAGAATGCATACAAGCTTTACTGTACAAAAAGTTTGATAAATAATTTTAAAAGCTGTCCCTATTACCTACCATTATCGGAAACAAACGAATTGATGAAACAAATTACACGTATCTATCCAAATAAACCAGTGTCAGACAGTTCAGTCACAACGCGTTGATATCTGTTATACAGAAGAACGCGTCAAAACATTCGTTGAACTCTTTTGCGTTGAAAATAAAAGTACACAATAAATAAAACGATCAATGAATAGTTATCATCGATAGTAGCCAGGATTGTCAAAGAGTAATCGAACTGATGCATTAACAAAAGGTTCCATAGAACCAGAAGTTTATACCGAGTAAAAAACATAAAGAAAAGAGAAAAGCATTCCAATACTTATAAATCTCGCAACAGATCGACAATATTTGAAGCGCTTGCATTTATCAAATCAACCATATGTACATTCTCTTACATATTTGAATTTATACACTTCTAGCCTCATTGACTAGCTTCACCCTGACATTGAGCCGCTAACGAAGTGTGAAAACTAACAAAGCCAACTTGTAGGTCAGTCAATTGTCTTATTTTATCTGTCACGCTTATCTCGCTTCCTGAAGCACTGGCTATAATTATTATCGTCCCTTCTAACAGCTGATATAAATTCCCACAGTTGTGGAAGTATGAAGACTATGAAGTTAGTAAGAGCGATGCGGAAGTAAGTCATAATAATGACGAAAAACTCTACGCTTTATAGTATTTGCCAATAATATATGTATTGTATTATTTATACATACAGGCTGTAGCAATAATAGTATTGATATTTTTAAGGGAATATTCAGTAACGTATTTCATAATTTTCATATCATTCAAATTAGGAAATAAGTCGGGGAGAAGATTTATTTTTGTAAATTCTTTTTGGAACCAGTTGTACCTACAAAAAATAAATAAGCACCCTCCGAAGTAATTGTTTATTCTTATATTTCGTACAGGTGTAGTGAGAAATTACTTGCCTTCGGAAACGTTCGTAAACACATGCTGTTTCCGGCAGTGTCACCGAGTCTGACTGAAGTAGCATGACAGCTATTACTGTCAGTCTCAGTGAGATAGACTGAAACAGCATGACGTTGACGAACGTTTCCGAAGGCAAGTCATTTCTCACTACATCTGTATTCAGGTATAATATTTAAAGTAATTATGTAGATCATAGACGGTGATCGCTTACCATCAGACGATACGTCTGCTCGCTTGCCTCCTATTTCATAAAAACACCACTGTATTTACTCTGTAGGTATGTACAATCGTATCCACATTGTTACGCGTGTTAAATAATCAATTAAGTACACACAGGTTGGTACAACGATACCGGTAAGGACCGCGAACATCTAAATCCGCGAATTTCGAGGATTTATCTCTGCCATTCCAACGAATGAGTCTTTATAGGGTGTGACAGAGACAAAATTTACGAATTTCCAAGATTCCGGTAATAGGCCAAATCAGATTTTAACCCCTCGTGTGTCACGAATATTTTTTTCTAATAGTCTCCAAGTCATACGTATGCTTAGACATACGAAGGGTAAAGTTGAAAATTGTGTCACAGTCTCAAGAAGTCTTCGACGAGAAAACTATTTCAACAATATAAATTACAGCTAAACAAGCAGATACAAAGCATTGCTCAACTTTATGTTTACATACACCAAACGGAAGTCAGGTGGCATTTCAAATTATGTGGAAACGGTACGTACGGATTATTAATTAAATGTAATATTCTTTATTGAATGAAATAATTATCGCCACATTTATTCGTTAGAGTAATATAGGTCAAACAATGCATTCATTGCATACAACAGTTGTACACTTAAATATGAGTGGCTTAATTTAATTACCTATATGTAAGTATGTATATTGAATAAGCTCCTTAAATGAAAACATCTAGGTCAGGAGTTGAACTATTATTTATAGGGTGAAATTAAGTTAGGACGAAGGTTTTAGTACCATTTGCCGTGGACACTGGGACCTGGCACGTTTGTTCTAATATGCGAAATGTATCTTATTCGCAATAAAATATGATAACAATACGGAACAAGACGCTCGCGTCATACGTTTTCGCGTCAACCTGACTCGACTGTAGTGTACGTGCTGTTTTTTTGCTTGTTTTTCAATTAGATATTTTCTAACAACCTGATGAAACTGTTATTTTTGATCCAAAAGTTATTAAAAAAGTTTAAGGACCTTGGTAAAAAAAATACACGTTGGCACAGGTACGACTCGTACCGGTAGCCGTACGTAGCATGAGTTGAAAATTGAAGGATATGTTAGATTTTACTTGATACATAAAATACATTCTATCGCGCTCGCACTATTTATTATTTATTGAATTACTTGACACAATCTTAATTTAAAAAAATACACTATCGTCCCACAAAACTGTTACAACAGTTTGACTGTGGGAGCGGCAGTCTCTTAATTAATTGTTTTGACAGGGTTTTATTCGAACTGACATGTTGGAATGCATTACGTATCAAGTAAAAACCTAAGGTATCCTTTTCTTTACAACTACTGCTACTGTAAAAAAAACTCTTATAAGAACACGAAACTTTATTGTCTAGAGACAGTCCAGAGACTGAATGTAACGAACGTTCACAAAACATAGCGAAAGTTGCCAGCAATGTTAGTGGCACCTGAATCTATAACCTAAAGACAATAAACCGGCAGGCCCACGTGCATTGTTCACTATCGCCTTGATTGTCGCCTCTGTATAAGCAAGGTTACATTCAACGATTAATGTTCTAAGGCGCACGATTCACCACACACCAGTTTGTGCGGAAGTGATGGCGTCTGGAATCAAAGCACGCTGATATATCTCACGTGCCTTCACCCCGTGCAAACCCCCTTATTCATAAACGTTTGTTAACCTAATAAGCCGCTAATAATTGTTTGTCCCTTTCGGTCTTAACATGTGTCCATCAGAGCAAAAGGGACAAACAATTATTAGCGGCTTGTTAAGTTAGCAAACGTTTATGAACAAGGGGGATAGTTATTATGTCTCACGAAAGTTTAAATTCAAGAATACATATAATAGTTTATTTTATTACAACCAGTGGCAGTGAAGTTAGCAAAAATGTTACCAATTCTTAAAAAAATACTTTAGTTGAAGTCATGAAAAAAGTTATAAATACATATAGGGTGCTTACGTTTCACTTTATTAAAGTAATGGCAAACCGCATATTAATCTGAATTTGCTATCTCCAAGCGGACGGTACGTTCGTTTATCACCGACTTATAAAAATTACACAGAATTTTATTAGAATTATTAACTAATCGTTTTATTTTTATTTGGATAGTTTTGCGAAGCGTTCGTTTCATGTCAATTAAAGTCTAACCCCTTAATCATAAACGTTTGCTAACTTACCAAACCGCTAAGTATTGTTTATCCCTTTCGGTCTTTTCAGTATGTCTTAAAGAGTGAAAGGGACATACAATACTTATCAAGCCGTGATGACAACTGTATCCCCGGTTTTAAAATTTATTTAAATTATATTTCTATGAATATAACAAGACAACACTAGCTTTCTTAGCTCAGTTTGTTAACAAGTTTACAGAAAAATAACAAGAATTGATTTTTGCAGTGCGAAAAGTATTAAAATTTGAAATATTTGATCTGTCATATGTTGTGACTCTACCAATCAACCAAGTTACTGTGATAACTCTACCGTTTTCCGTTCTACAATTTTCATCTGGCGGTGGCCCTCGCTTTCTTATTGCTTGCTACCTACCGAGGGATCATTTCCGACCAGGTGGGCGGCTGGAAATGCTGCCTGCTTGCGCCCAGTGAAGATACTCCAAAATGACAGTTCCAATGTTGTCAGTGCTGTCACCAATAACGTAAACATTGAAATCTTGTGAACTTTACAATTAGTTTTTGTAGGTAATTTATGCTCGTGTTCTTTCCTATGCTAGTTTTATGGTTTGTTCTTTGTGTTCTTTTTGTTTTAGTGCTGTCACTAACTTCGTAAACATTGAAATCTTGTGAACTTTACAATTAGTTTTTGTAGGTAATTTATGCTCGTGTTCTTTCCTATGCTAATTTTATGGTCTATTCTTTGTGTTCTTTCTTGTTTTAGTTTTTATGCCTTCGCAAACCTACCAAAATCCGCCGGAGTTGTTGTGTTGTCACATCTGCGCCGATAACAAACAATATAAGGGACGGAGGGGGCTCGCTATCCATACCGCCTACCGGCATGGCACCCGTTTGGCTACCGACCCCCCGCTGCCCAGTGCTTCCCAACCAGCTCCTGGCTCCTCGGGCTTTGACACTTCGGCAAATTGTACTTCATCAACCGAAATTTCACTGGAGAAAAGGTTAGGGTTGTTAAAGGCTCATACACCAATAGTAAAGAGAATACCCCGTGGTGCCCGTCTCAGCGTCGCACGTTGCCTCACCGAGTGCATAGCCAAAGTCGTCACGGAGAATTCCACTCAAGCTTGGGAGCGCCTGCTCACTTTGCCTTATGCAGTTTTACACGCAGATAAATCAAATAAAGCTTCGCTTACTTCACAAATTAAGAAAAACACAGTTTCTTTCTACAATCTACCTGCAATTCCCCAATTACATGAAAATCATAACCGCACTCCTTCAAATTCAATTACTAATAAATTAAAATTGATTGAAAGTAAAATTTCGGATGGTGATGTAAGTGGAGCTGCGCGTCTCCTTTTTTCTCATGACGACTTGGCTGCACACTCGGACGCTACCTACACCGCCCTAGCAGAAAAACACCCGGTTCCTTGCTCCTCCTCGATACTGCCAGATCCCCCCGCTGTTGACGATCCCTCAATCCAGGTGGGCGAAGACGTGTTGCTTCGCGCAATAGCTTCTTTTCCAAGTGGCTCTGCCGGTGGGATCGATGGGTTATCCCCCCAGCACATAAAGGATCTAACAACAACATCATTGGGCGACGCCAAATCAGTTTTAATCAAAGAGCTTACGAGTTTAGTAAATTTAATGCTGTCAGGCCGCGTCAATACAGGAATCGTCCCTATTCTGTTCGGCGCTAACCTTGTAGCCCTGGCAAAAAAAGATGGAGGGATCCGCCCAATAGCCGTGGGTTGTACTTACAGGCGCTTGGCTTCAAAGCTCTGCTGTAAGAAATTCAATGGAAAACTAACGGACATTTTCAAGCCACGGCAGCTGGGCTTTGGAGTAAAGGGTGGATGTGAGGCAGCAGTGCACGCTGCGCGCACGTTTCTGAATCGTCCGGACTACGAAGTTTTTATTAAATTAGATGTCAAAAACGCTTTTAATTCGGTCGACCGCGGTGCTCTGTTAGCTGAGGTCAAAAGAGAACTGCCACACCTCTATAAATACATTTGGCAATGCTACGGAGCACCATCAAAATTATTTTTTGGAAACAAAATTATTAATTCGAGCACGGGCTGTCAACAGGGGGATCCGCTTGGGCCCGCAATTTTTAGCTTAGCCATTCACCCCATAATCACTAGTTTACAGTCAAAATTCAATTTGTGGTACCTGGACGACGGATCCCTCGGCGGAGACGCATTAACCGTCCTACATGATTTACAATCTGTCATTGATAAATTTTCCAAAATTGGTCTCTCTTTAAATTTTACTAAATGTGAAATATTTATACCGGATCACGTTCCACCTAACACAAAAATAGACATTTTAACAAATTTTAACACTATTTTGCCAAACATTTCCGTCCATTCCAAATCGTCTCTCACCCTTTTAGGTTCACCAATTTTTGATGAGTCAATTACTCCCGTTATTACCTGCAAATTAAACTTATTTAATAGCACTTCGGACCTTCTTTTTCAAATAAATCCCCATATGGCCCTTTTTATTATCCGGTTTTGTCTTTTTACTCCTAAATTCATGTACCTACTTCGCAGTTGTCCAATCTGGAAATTTCCATCAATCCTGGCTTCCATAGACTCCTCTCTTCAGGTAACTCTTTCTAAAATTCTTAACATCCATTTTGATACTAGGGCGTGGACTCAAGCGGTTCTTCCTATTAGGCTTGGTGGACTGGGTGTTCGCACCTCGGCAAGTTCAGCTCTGCCTGCTTTCCTGGCCTCTGTATACGGTTCGCTGTCTCTCGTGGGTATTATCTTAAACCTTCCCCAGATACCTGACGATGAGATAGCGAACCTGAAGGAGGCTAGAGACGCGTGGTGTGAGTCTTGTCCAGGTGCGGACATTCCAGTCCATCGTCACATACAGCGGGACTGGGACTCCCCTCGCCTAAAATCCGTTCATACCGAGCTTCTTGAGGAAAGTCCGGACGACTCAGAGCGTGCCCGTCTCCATGCGGTCTCTGCCCCAGAATCGGGCCATTGGCTAAGAGCCCTCCCATCGAGACAGATCGGCACCGTTTTGGACCCAAGTACCTTGAGGATAGCAGTATGTTTGAGGCTTGGGTCCAAAATGTGTGTCGCCCATACGTGCGCCTGCGGTAAGAATGTCGATCAGCTGGGTCGACATGGCCTTTCTTGTGTTAGAAGCGCAGGCCGCCTGTATCGCCACGGTACCATCAACGATCTGGTCCGTCGCTCGCTTGCTACCGCCTCTGTGCCTGCAGTACTTGAACCCACGGGCATGTTGAGAGACGATGGCAAGCGACCCGACGGGGCCACTTTGGTTCCGTGGAGACTGGGAAGGGTTCTGGTGTGGGACGCAACGTGCGTGGATACTTTCGCACAGTCCCACATCAAAGTAACCCGAACACAGGCCGGCGCTGCCGCGGACCAGGCCCAGGTACTCAAGCGCCGTAAATACTCGTCCTTAGTCAAGGACTACGAGTTTGCGGCGCTCGCAGTGGAGACGCTGGGCCCGTGGTCTGCGGACATGAAGGCTTTCGTAAGGGCCCTGTCGACGCGGCTGATCGAGAGCACGGGAGAGAAACGCGCTGGCGTGTATTTCTCTCAACGTATAGCCTTGGCTATACAGAGAGGGAATGCCGCCAGCATAATGGGTTCCATGCCGCAGGCGGACTTATTGGAGGGGGTTTTCTTTTTATAGGTATTTGTATATATATGTGTATTTTGATAGTTTTAATTAGTTTTATTTAGTTTTAGTTTATTTATAATTGTATTCTCATTTAGCCCCGGCTATAGTCTTTGTATAATATTAATTATTTAAATATTCTAACGTAAAAAGTAAGTTAAGAGGCGTTTATGAATAAGGGGGTAACATGGTAGGTGTCTAGTACAAATCCGGACTTACGCTCTAAGAGTACCCTGCTCGATATCTAACGAAGTTTTGTTTGACTCAGTACAATGTACCTACCTAAGTTAAAATTTGTTGTTTATAATGGAATTATGTACTTACTTATGGAATCACTTACCTGGTACATTCCATTCCATTGTAAAGCCTCCAATGACGACTCACAACCGACCTTGCAATCCTTTGTAAATGTTATCTCAAAACATAACGTATGATATTAAATTAAAAACCGCTGCCGAACAGTAAAGGTGCATTTAGATCAAACGAGCATTCGCCACTCTACGAAATCAACGAATTTCAATCACGTTTTGTGTAACGAACGAATTTCGTAGACGGGATAGAATGAGCGAATGCTAAATGCACCTTAAAAAATTGCGATTTACATACAGAATAAACAAAGCAAACATAAGTTCGGTATGTTAGGAATTCCATGATAGAGCAGAGGTCAAACTTAAGTAAGTAAATTTACATTTACTTAAACCGAAAGTAATTTTCCCTCGGGCAAACATAGAAGAGAGTCGGTTGACTGCTTGTGCTAAAACTGCCAGACATGTCATTGGTAAAGGGCGTCGTCACTTAACCACGATGAAGAGTATGAATAACTACATTGCAAATTCTATAGCACTAGCTTAAAATTGGTACAATTTATAATTAATACGTATATGAAAAAAAAACTAAAGACAGGCTTTTTTTTAAACAAAAAAGGCTAAAAGTAGTATATAGAGGTGTGCGCCGATCGGCGTGGCGTCCGCCGCCGGTCATTTTAGCCACGCCGCCGCCGCCGATGTTTTCACCGGCGTGAAATCGGCGTGAAAATAATTCTTAGTTTTTTTATCTGTTTTGTGTGCGTACATTGCAACACGTCATTAGAAGTAGTAGTAATAATACAAGCGTTGCTATCTTTTGCATTTTCCGCATTTAAGGCGCCGGAACCGACGGGGTCTGGCAATCTTACGGCTAAAGTAAAGCGCAACATCGACTTAGCGAGTGGTTTTATGGGTTTCGCGCAGCAGGGGTCGGCGTCTTCGAGAGCACCCTCAGTTCAGTACTTAAGACCATACAGTCCAAAGTGGTTGAGGATAATCTCAGGGGTGCTGTTCGGTTACTTATGTCAGATGACACTATTGCACCGTCAGGCCCCGAAACCCTAGCAACTTTGGAGTCCAAGCACCCACCCCCATTTCGACCTCTTGTGCTTCCACTTGATCCGGACAGATCTATTTCAGCTCTCGAGGTCAAGGCAGAGGACGTTGTTCGTGCAATTAGTTCCTTCTACAACGGTTCTGCGGCCGAACTGGACGGAATTCGTCCAGCAGTTTTAAAGGAGCTTATTTCTCCCTCCGCAGGAGATAGTTGTTTTCGTTTACTCGAGAGTTTAACAAAATTATGTAGCTTTTTACTGTGCGGTCAAGTTAATGTTGATGTGTGTCCCTTTATTTATGGAGCGTCACTTTGCGCTTTAGTGAAAAAGGACGGTGGAGACCGGCCGATAGCTGTTGGTAGCACTTTTCGCCGGTTGGTCGCCAAGCTGGGGTGTTTTGCAGTGAGGTAGCATATGTCTGCTTTCCTACAGCCTCATCAGCTGGGGTTTGCTACTAAGCTTGGATGCGAAGCTTTTGCTGTGAATCCAGGGAACTCCGACTGCGTTATTGTTAAACTTGACATCAAAAACGCCTTTAATTCAATTGAGCGTGACGTGCTTTTGAGTGCCTCTACCCTTTCCTCTTTCAGGTTTATTCATCTTCTACTAACCTTTTCTACAATAAATCTCTAATTCTGTCTCAGGTCGGTGCGCAGCAGGGCGATCCGCTCGGCCCACTCGCCTTCAGTCTCGCAATTCACAAGGTTATTTCAGAGCTGAAATCCCCGTTGAATGTTTGGTACCTTGACGATGGTACCCTTGGGGGGAAGCCTGGAGTAGTGGACCGAGATCTGTTGACCCTCCTGCCCCAGTTACAACAGCTGGGGTGTGAAGTTAAGGCAGCGATGTGCGAGTTCTTTCCCTGTAGCCCAGACTCTTCCTGATCTTTCTCTTCTTTTGGCGCCTTGTTACCTGACCTGGTACATTTGTCAACGTACTCTTTTAGCTTTTGGGGACACTAATTTTCCCAGAAGCTATTCCTGAGGCCTTTGAAGAACGCAGGCAACTGCTTTTGCTAGCTAGAGATAGGCTTCGGGATCTGCCAGCCCAATTAGCGCTCATCCTATTGCGCTTTTGTTTCGCGGTCCCGAAACTAGCGTATTTTGTTTACGTACCGTTCCTGCGTGGCTCTACTCCGGAGATAGACTCTTTTGACTTGGTCCTGAAGTAGTCTATACAGTCCCTGTTAAATGCGTTTCTCGACACGGGACAGTGGGACCAAGCTTCACTCCCTGTTCGAGATGGTGGATTGGGAATAAGGCGAGCGCGGGATGTGTGCCTGCCAGCCTTCGTGGCGGCTGCCAGCGGAGTCGCGGAACTAGTCGCCCATATCTTTGCGATGGACGGCGGCAAGGCAACCATCCCGTACGCGTCCGAAGCTCAGGCTGCGTGGTCTGCTGTAAACCCCGGCTCAGCGCTTCCCGATAAGCCAGAACATCAGCGGTCATGGGATGATGTGGGGGTGAGGCGTCTGGTTGACGGTCTTTTCGAGGGTACTGGGGGTGTGGGGAAGGCGCGTGTAGTGGCCGTGTCGAGGCCCGAATCGTTTACAGGCGCTTCCCTGACCAAATATGGGTACTCTCATTGATGACAACTCTTTGCGGGTGGCTGTTGCTCTCCGCCTGGGCTGCGATGTTTGCGAAGCACATTTACGCATCTGCGGTGCCATGGTTGAGACTAATTATTTTCTATCGAACCGATTTTCTTAAATCGTGTTTTGGCTTCACGTTTGCACCACTACTACCATATATGGGTGTTGTCAGCGTCTTAAACCAAATAATTACGACAATTACAAACAATGTACACTTACTGACTTACACGCTAATTGGTCAAATTATTAAAAAAGTATGTGCACACTGACTTATTGATCTCATTGTCATTAAAAGATTTTAATAGAAGTAAAAATGTTTAGATCCTTTATGTTTTGTTTAGAAATTTTGAATAAACCCGTTCTTTTTAAATTTATAACTTGTCTCTTTCATTACGCCGATCACGCCGATTACGCCGCCGCCGCCGGCCATTTTCAGACCGGCGTCCGCCGCCGACGGTTTGGCCATCGGCGCACACCTCTAGTAGTATATATGTCGAAGGCGGATTGTATAATCCGCCGTATTACAATACGCCTAGCCGGATTACAAAACAGCCCTGTTTTGTAATACGGCGGATTGACGACTAGCCGGATTGAATACGGCTA
>JALPQI010014662.1:0-29095 GCA_025490895.1 Thaumatotibia leucotreta
TTTTACCCTATAATGGCTAATTTATGTTTTGTCTTTCTCTACCAAACGCAGATGTGAAATTGACAGACAAGGATAAACCAATAATTATCTGATGTCGGTTTGATGGACGTTTATGAAAAAGGGTATTAATGTATGTAATCAACCGATCAATCCATTCGTCTATAGATAAGTCGTCCTTAACTAGTTTTTATCCGCAGCAGTGCACGTGTAGTTATAGAGGCGCTCTCTAGAATGCAAAATACATAATATTCTATTTATTACATGTTTGAGCTTCAACAGTCGCTTTTGTTTTGAATATTATTATATTCTGTACAAACGAACTTTCTTCCTCTCTTGCTTGCATCAATACGCGAGTGTGAGTGGGATGGGCAGAAATTAAGTTGTTGGCTTTCATTGTATACTAACCGTCAGTTTGAATCTAAAAAATGTAAACATATATGGCTGACTTTCCTTACGTCATTGACACATATCGTGAAATACGTTCGCGGATATTTTTGTTACGTTAATACTAATAAATATCAATAATTTTAACTAAAAATGTATGTGACCTCAACGTTTAAGATTTTAAGTTTGTAATAAAAGCAAGATGGTGTTCTAAAATGCGTTATTGGGTCATTTGCAGAAAAAGTGTAGGTACCTTTTAATTTTTTTTGCGATCATGGACTGTAATACTTTTAATTTTACTCGGCATCGTGCGTACTTTTCAGTTATGAAACAAAAAAAATTGTCCCTAATGTCACGAAAATAAACCTATGTAAATTGAGATTACTCAGTTTAGTTACTCCCATACTAAATGTATGAAACGAAATGTAACGAAACTGATAAAAAAATCTCAAATTTGATACAGATTTTTTAATAACTTTATTATGGAAGTAACTAAACTGAGAAATCTCAATTTACGTACTTATTTTCGTGACATTAGAAGGTATACTTTTTCTGCAAATGACCCGATTATGAAATACCTAATGCTAGTTTTGATTACTTTTTTTTAAGGACTCTACTGACGATTGGGATATGCACAGGTTATTTACCTAAATCATAATTTAAGCGCTTAATTTTGTTGATTGTCAGATACGTATGTACCTAATACGTATCTACAAATTAAGACGAGAAACGGCAAGTCGTAGACTACTTTTTGTTCAAAAAGGAACTCGTAAATTACATGCCATAAAAAGCTTTTCTATTTCTATCATAGATAGTTTTAAATTAAAATGTGTATCCCGTTTGTATTTTGTAAATGCGTCAATATCCAAATTTGCATGATTCTACCATTAATGTGAATAGTCGAGAATAATTTAGGTAATTAATGAAATATTAGCTTGCCTATGCAGAAAAAATCTTATTAGATTACCGGTTATGTGGGTGGAATTCTTAAACCTTAGAGATAAGCGAACTCAGGCTTCCACGAACGCCTGAGTTCGCCAATTTCGGGGATTTTTCTGTCACTCTAATGATCACTTGATCAGGCCAGCTTTATTAGTAGTATTGGACATATTATCTTCCGCGAAGAAAACTCTTCCTTGCTTTTAAGTGATAAATTTTCCCTTTACGCATTCGATTATACGGCTAGGCAAACGCAGCGTAGGACGTCCACCCACAAGATAGACAGACGACCTTATAAAGGTCGCCAGGACACGCTGGATACAGGTCGCATCTTACCGGTACATGTGGAGGTCCAGAGGGGAAGCCTATGTTCAGCAATGGATATCTTATGGCTGAGATGATGATGATGATTCGATTATATGTATTATGTATACCTACTTATTATGGCAGTTTAGTAAGGTCAAACTTTATACTAAACTCGCAAAGCATGTAGTACCTATAGCTGCAATTTTGGTATGTTGTTTAGACACCATAGGTCAACACATTTTTCAAGCAAAAAAAAATTGTGCTAGTACGTGATAAACTGCGTAATTTACGGATTTTTTTAGTTTCACATTAATTTTAAATAAACTTTACGTTTATTGACATTATATGTTAAGAAGCGTTTAAAGATGAATACATTTCCAACAAGTTGAGCTAACATGCATTACCGTAGGTCTTATAGTTTCAGAGATTAAAGTTTACACGTACTACGCAGCTAGCACAGCTTTTGTTGCTCGCAAAATGTGGTTTTATACTGACGTAATGGTGTTTAAACAACATACCAAAAATACGAAATACAAATTAATCTTTATTTCGTTACGAAACACGTATGATTCATAGTCTAAGGGGATGGAGCCGCCCAGTGAGCGATAATACCGCTCGTGTTGGGAGACACCGCTCTTCCTTAGGTACAATAAACGTTAATACACTATTTACATGAGTACAGAGAAAAAAGAAAAAAAAAAACAAGAAAAACAGAAGAAAAGCGAAGAAAAATGTAGCGATACTACTTGCTTTGCGAGTTTAGGGTAAACTGATATGGGGTGACCGAACTACTTAGTTCATTATAAATTTCAGGCTTTAAGGGTCCCAATTTTTGTTTCTGTTAGCATTACCTACATGATTTAATAGCTAATATGGAATAACATTTTATATACTATGGACAAATGGGCCAACTGAATCGCATTAGTACCTATAGGTTGTGGTAGCCCCCTGAAATTATGACTTAAAATCGTAGTCCAGAGATGGTGCGACCCGCCGCGGTCCCGTGTTTAAATCCCGTATGGACATTATTTTTTATTGCATGAACATCACGTGTGTTCCAAGTCATGGATGTATCTATTAAAGCATTTATAAGTAAGTGATTATTTATGAGTACCATTGTCATGGACATCTTCCTCCTTAATGTGAGTGGCAAGAAATTAATGAGATTAAAAACACCTACTTAATATTCACTAGCTAGATAAACTAGATGGGCTCTATAACAGAAGCAAACAATTAAACAAATCAGCAAGTAATTTTTTTTGGATAAAATATAACTGTTCGCTTAATTTGGGTGAAATAAAGACATATTCCTTAAAAAAATCCATAAAATGCAAACATGGATGAGACTCTATCCTTGCTCCCTTTGACCATTTTACACTTATTTTAATACAATTTGTTACTTTTAACTAACTGTTATTTCAAGGGCTTTTATAAAAACCTTTTTGTTTCTGTAAGTACCTAAATAATTATTTTAATTTGAATTTAGTACCCTCTTTGATGACGTGGTGTGGAGATTCACTACATAGATTTGCTATCTATTCTTTGAATTTCTTGGTAAGTATTACAAAAAAAATTATACTGGGTTTTATTTGGGAGCGGTTAAATACTGAGTAGATACCCTAAGGTTAATCCACGTTTTTTACTTTAGTTGTAGGGCCCTGTATATTTCTGCCCTTGACTAATAATTGGGTCATTTGCAGAAAAAGTGTACCTTTTAATGTCACGAAAATAAGTATGTAAATTGAGATTTCTCAGTTTAGTTACTCCCATACTAAAGGTATGAAAAATTCTGTAACAAATTTGAGATTTTTTTTATCAGTTTCGTTACATTTCGTTTCATACATTTAGTATGGGAGTAACTAAACTGAGTAATCTCAATTTACATACTTATTTTCGTGACATTAGGGACATTTTTTTTTGTTTCATAACTGAAAAGTACGCACGATGCCGAGTAAAATGAAGTAGGTATTACAGTCCATGATCGCAAAAAAAAATTAAAAGGTACACTTTTTCTGCAAATGACCCAATTATACCAGTCGTCAGAAGAATGCATATGTGGCTGATTTTCCATAGCATTTGACCTCTTTGACACATATCGTGAAACACTTTCGCAGATATAGGTATATTTGTACGTTATTACTAATAAATATCCATAATTTTCAATAAAAATATATGGGAACTCACGGTTTAAGATTATAAGTTCGTAATGAAACTAAAATTGTTTTCTAAAAGGGCGTGATTAAGATTTTGGAATAATGCAAGTTCTTTAGGTTTGTTTACATTTTTTTAGATTCTACTATTGGTATTACATAGATCGCAATGTAACTTATTAGAAACTTGGCTTAGTTATAGGCTAGTTATTTGTTTTAGCCCTACAACATTTACACGTAGGTATTTTTTATTCTGAATAGCTATTGGCAATACTAGTTTGCCGTGCTCGTCACAATTTTCAAGGTCTAGGTTAGTCTGTAGAATGTCAATGTTGATGTTTGTTAAATCATAACAGTCTTAATAACGTGCCTTGTGAATAATAAATAAGTCGCATAAATATTTATGATAGAAAATGTGGAGGTTGTATCAAATATGCAGGGTAGGTATTATATTTTGCGATCGTTCTTTACAGAAACCCATTTTTTTTTGTTTCTGTTGTAATTAGGTAAATTTAGTGCAATGAGGTCAATGAGCGCTGAAAATCAGTGACAGCAATGTGGAATCGGATATTTCCGTAAAAATATAATTGAACCGGATTTTGGCCTACCTTGTTTATTTTGTTTGAGCTGACAAAATTAAGGCGAAATATTAAAAAATATGATATTCATATATTTCATACACAATGAAACTAAACAAGACGTTTAAGAACAATATAAACAAAGATTTTTTTGTTCTTAGTTGATTTTTGCCCGAACGTCAAAAATTGTGTACGAGTACCTATATATTTCTATATGCGCTAAAAGCAAAAAGTTTATCACCCATATTGTTACAGCCCAATGTTCAAAAACATGATCTACCCAAATCATCTATGAATTTGTATTTATTTTTCACGGTTCAGACATTAGATCCGTAGTAAAAAAATATCAAAGCCTTATCCACCACTAACGTTCAGATATTGTAACTTATAACTTTAACTTTATTCGTAACATACACATACACGAAAATCACAATATACAGCAACGAAAAATGATTTTACAAATAAAAGCGTGTATGCTACGAAATGGCCTCATCTCAGCATGTTGCTAGCTAGTGGCAGCGCTGGTCTTCCGATGAGGCCATCACGAGAACAGTTTATTGTGTACTTAAAATGGATAAAAAATAGTTTTTACTAACTTGAGCGACTTCACTTCAACAGCTCCAAGCCCGAGCATCTGCGCCTTCCTCAACGAAAGCTTCAGCCCATTCCCATCAATGATGATGTCATCCAAGCTCACAGGGTCCAGGGAGGGCACACCGAGCTCAGGGATGCCTTTCGTGAAGTACGGGAGGGCCTGGATGACCTGCTGCTTCACGCAGACTCCGAACTCAGGGTCGACGTAACTGCATGGTTTGATGTATGACGCTGGAATAAAACATGGCTGTTATAAATACATTACACAACACATTAAACAAACATCTGCACAATATGGGCAAAACAGATAGCCCTATGTGCAGGGCGTGTATGGAAGAGGAGGAAACATCAAAACATATTCTTCTAAATTGTAAACAGGAGTAGGTACTTGGGGACTCCACATACACTAAAGGAGGCATTTAGCAACCTGAAACATACACTGAGTTTCGTGGAGGAGCTTGGATGGTTGGAATAGGGCTACCTCGCTATCACGCAAAAAAGGCACAATGGTTGTCGAGTTGCGTAAAAAGCCCAGGATAACTAACTAACTAACTAACTATAAATACATCACATTAGGGCTTGTGCATAAATTACGTGAGGTCATATTGGTCCACGGAAAACTGATGAATAGGGGTCGGAACTATGGGTGCAAAACTTTAATAAAACTTCAAAGTTGACATATGGGAACACTTCAGCCAAGAAAAATACGAATATTGTAGAAAAATCTGAATCCAATTTAATACCCTATCTCGGAATCATGAACTTACAGTGTAGATAAGATACGTATATTTTATGATGTATGTGCTCTTTCATGTCCACTTGACAAGTTTTGTTGAAGTTTTGCGCCAATAGTTCCGACACTTACTGATGAAGTGATGGGTAGGTCAGTTAGGTATAAGAAAATTGAAAAATATTGTGACGGCAAAACAAGGGTAATAAAATAGGAAACAGCGAGCTTGTGAATCTTAGAATTATAACTAACGTGAGACTCAAACATATTTCAATATTGATCAAGCGGGTTACTCACGTCATTTTAGTCGATAATTGCTCGACATGTTTCGATCCACTGAGAGGAACCTCATTATGGAATAAAAACCAAATTAACGACTAAAATTACGTGACTAACCCGTTTGATCAATATTTAAATAAGCTTGTAAATCGTTGTGTATTCTTTAGAATATTCAAAACGTGGATTATCATCATATCATAGGTATGTATTTAAAGTACTGTTCACCTATAAAGGTGCGTTTAAACCAAAAGAGCATTCGCTGTTCTAGCGCCCGTTCTACGAAATCAACCAATCACGTTTTGTGTACCGATCGAATTTCGTAGAGTGGGAGGTTAGAACAGCGAATGCTCTTTTAGTTTGAACGCACCTTAAAAGATAAGCAGGTCTCTGGCTGCGGAAAATCGATGTAAGTATGTATATTTATAAATGGAACTTGCCATTGTTTTCCTATGTAAATGTTTTTTCCACTCATATGATGTCTGAGTAGGTAAGTACAGTCAAGTCTAATAAGTAATAACATGTGTAGGTACATGTCAGAGAACGTATGTCCGAGAAACAAGAATCAAAATCGTTTACATATTTTTGAAACCAACCGTACAATGTAGGTAATGATTGGCTATTACATACCAGTTCACAAGCAATTCCTATTTACGGTCATTGCTTGAACTTTGTGGTATGGTACCTAATATGATTTTTTATGCGCTTGCTTGTAATAAAATGCAATGGTTGCGAGAAATGTTTTCTTAATATTATGCTGTCTTTTTACTTTACGACAGAAATAAGGCTTTTGATTCTACTGACGATACGTATCTCATTAATATTATTTTTCATCACAGTTGCTGTCTAAACGCGCCATCTTGCGTGCGTAGCGGGAGTAATAGAAAAGTGAAATTCAATAATATTATGAATTTCACTTTTCGTCGTTTAATAATATTATGTCGTAAAACTTATTTTTTTGTCGGCAAGTTTTCAGTGTGATGAAAAACATTGTACGAGTATGTATCACGGTCGGTAAGCGGAATACTAACTCGAGTCATAAAAGCCTCAAAAATTCTAACACACTCGTTAGTAATTCCGTACCTACTTACCTCCCTTGATGCACCATGTACTATTATCATTAATGTATCACAAAAAAAAGGTACTTAATTCGAGTAATTATGACGGGAAGTGTATCGGTAAATAAAATATTCCAAATACTTAGTCCACAAGCCCCAAGTATAGGCCCAAGAGACGTAATTGAAATCTAAATAGGCTGGCTACGAGGAAATTGATTTCCATGTCATTGTCATCAGTCATCACTCATCGCGTAATATTACGTGTTATTTTTTTTAATTAGTCACTATTTATAAAAATGTATCCATGCAATTATAAAGCATTATAATCAGACGATGCGAATAGATTTACTTCTCTACCAGGAAAACAAATTGTTTCGCTGCATTAATGAAATAAATCCAAGTAAACTGCTTCTCGAAACAAGAAAAACAAATAATTATTATTTCAATAAGATACAATAAACTGAGCTTTACGGATTTCAAATTATTATTTCAATAAAATACAACAGACTGAGCTTTTTCTAATATTATTTTTATTATTATTTTCTAAAATATTTTTCTAAATATTTATTCGAAATTCCGTTTCATTAAAGTAATAAATTTTCAGTAGAAATAACATTGAAACACCAAAATAAAAAATATTGAATCATCAAACACCTGAAGATTTTAGTAAATTGTTGGTATGGTATGGCGGTATCCAGCTACGAAACGGGATTAAACATTTCAAGGGACATTTTTACAGATTTTTTACTTTTCCGTGATCGATTTCAGACTACATTCTACGTGACAAAAATAGACTAATGCTGCGGTCATCAAAATTAAGGTACAATCCGAAAGTACGTTCGACATGTTAATAAAAATAAAAATGTAACGTAAATTTCAGTTTTTTTAATAATCTTAAAACTTTTTGAACTCGAGATATAAATTTCTTAAAGTATGTCTTATTATTATATATATATGTTATCATAAAGGTCACATTTCAATTTGATGGTCCACCAAGGTAGGTATTACAAAATATTCCATAAATAAAAAAAAAACTGATTTGCAAAAAGTAAATGATGGTGATGACTTTAATCTAAAAAGTGTTTTTTATGTTTTAACCTAACTTTAAATAATTTGGTATTACAAATTATTCGATAAACAAAAAAAACTGATTTACAAAAAGTAAATGACGATTCTAATCTAAAGTGTTTTTTATTTTTGAGCTAAATTTAAATGATGCGGTTTTTAAAATTTATTGTAGCGGAATCTTTATCAGGCCGGTTTTGAAATGACGCATGAAATTTCAATGCCATTTAACTGTTTACGGTTTAGAGGATATCATAACATAACGTTCCTCACTTCACCTTCGTGCACAATCCTGTAAATATTCAAAAATGAAAAATATATATTTGAATATTAAATATTTTCTCTGTATTAGTAGTTTCCCTCACTTAATATGATATTATTTGTAATACGAGTAAGGGCTTGTGCATAAAACACGCGAGGTCCTATAGGGGGGGAGGGGGTCCAAGAAAACATCACGAAAGATCACGTTAGGGAAGGGGGGGGTACAAGGAGACCTCACGTGTATTTTTCTACGATGAACAAACTAAGAAATATTGTGAATTTCGACGAGCGAACGTTAAAAGTTGAATGAAAAAAATACACGTGAGACTGCAAGGGGGGGGGGGGTGTAGCCAAGAAACTCACCAAACATCACCAGGGGGGAGGGGGGGGGTCAAAAAGTAACCGAAAAAACCTCGCATGATTTATGCACGAGCCCTAACGAAACTAGCTAAAACTCGTAAGTCGCAGCGAGTTCTATTCTATCATACCAGAATTAATATGTAGGTTAGTACTTTAACAATTGCATAAATTACAAAAAAAAATGCAACAAAATATAATCCACCTAAAATTAGTCACTGTCCTTTTTAGTCTTTGTCCTTACAAATTTAGATGTTGTACGACCTTTTTTTGTACAACTTGTCCGTACGAGCTTATACGCATATTATGTCAAATGACCTGCGCATTTAATTAAACCAAAAAATATTGCTAGCTTGATAATTTGAGAAGAGTCCAGAATGTTAATGGCTTTTTTAATCCGTACGAGTATAATGACTTCTCATTAGTCAACTTCTATAAAATATCAGCCATAAATTTTAAATGGCGCATTAAGCAGGTACAGTCGCCATCAGATATATCTTAACGTCCAGAGCGCTCAAAAATATCTGAATACGCCTCTCTCATTATGGTAATAAAGGCCTGGATGCTTAGC
Source organism: Thaumatotibia leucotreta (assembly GCA_025490895.1). Taxonomy (NCBI): domain Eukaryota; kingdom Metazoa; phylum Arthropoda; class Insecta; order Lepidoptera; family Tortricidae; genus Thaumatotibia; species Thaumatotibia leucotreta. The sequence continues at coordinate 9,270 of JALPQI010014662.1, forward strand.
CAAGTTGCCAATCGCTAAAGCTTAGTAGCGTATCGTAGTTTTTCCTCTCTGTCACTCTTTCAGATTAGTGCGACAAAGACAGCTGCCTTTCGCTTACGATTGACGATTAAGCGTTAGCGATTGGCAACTTGTCTAAGCACTCTGATCGATATTTTTGGACGCTCCTCCGGACGCTACGATATATCTGATGGCAACTAGTGTTAAACATACAACTTCCGAATATACGGAAAAAGCCGAACAAATGCTTCTTTAAAAAATCATTTCGTCATTTCTTTGTTAAAAATACTTGAGTGCCTTGAGTGTCGTAGGGTCGTGTCATGTGGAGTTAACGTACGCAGAAGTACGGAACTCCATAAATTTCAGTCCAAAATATATATGTTATGCTCTGTATGCTTAGGACATGATTGGCGCGACAGTATCTCGCCGCGAGATAGTCTATCCGTCCCTCTTTTGTTAATATAGCTAGTGAAGGACGGGACATCTATCTCGCGGCGACATACTGTCGCACCAATCATGTGCTAAGCCGGCTGGGTATGTTTATCCCACGTGACTCTATCTTTACTACTTTTATTGAATATTGTAATTATATGTAGTTATTGATGTGCATGTTTAATATACAGGGTGATTTTTTTAACCGGCCTAATTTTAGAGGGGTAATTCTGAGGTCATATTGATGAACTTTTACTATGGGTAATTTCAGGTGACCGATAGCACATGTCAAAATAAGTACCAATACAATGGTGTAATAGTAGTAGTAGGGTGTAATTTTAGTAACAGAACAAAAGTTACAAAACTTTTGTTCTGTTAATAAAATTATTTTTTTAATAACTTAATAACTGTAAGAGTTAAGGCACTGTTAGTTTCTTAGATAAATTATTTTTTCACAAACATACAATGAAATTATTGTTGTTATGTTTCTTATAATAAATACTGCGCTGTCTGGCTTCGAAATATGACGTTTCAGGAGCGACTAAGACAAGAGGTCGTTAATGGAATTTTATACAGATTTTGAAGGCCTAGGCCGGCAAAGTGCTCTTTTTTAATTCCATTCCACATAAATTTGTGGCACAAGTATCATGACTTTCTGCCACTATGCAATCCTATATAAAAAAAACTTTGATGTTTTTGTTGATTATTTTATCGCATGTTTGAAAAAAGCTCTATAAGTACATGCCTCGGCCGGAAATATGGGGTTGCCCGCCTCAGACCTATCCGTCTATATGTCTTCGGCCGGTAACCCTTTTCGTCCCGGCGTCTATAGTAATGTACTAAAATTTGACCTAAATAAGCTTCCCTTAAATTTAATGAAATTAAAAAAAGACATCCTATATGTATATAACCTGTGATGAACATAATTATAATGATAACGTTACTGTAGTTGTAATGTGGAGGGATAGGTTAAAAAAAGTCGAGTACCTACTTAAGAGAAGTTCAATTTAAGTCAGTTTTGTGAGAACAACAATTGTTTTGAAAATATATTTTTCAGTAGGAACAGATGATGTCTTTTTACGCGTTAGTACCTTACAAGAAGTGGTAAATCTTTGTCAGGTCGAAACTTCGGAGAATACACGTGCGAAAAGGAAATTCGTAACTCGTGTCGATTTAAAACATTCCCTTCGGCCGTCTTTTAATTTATAGCCAGTCGTTTCAAACACTTTATTTTCGCACTCACTTGTATCGAAGTATTTTTTACGTTCTTATGTAATATGGTTTATAAATACTTGATGATGATGAAACCCATTTAATTGTAGCAATGAAATGCTTAGTTATCGTTACAACGTTCAGCTAATTGGGTACACTTACTGAAACTGTCCTTGTTACGTGGATGCCTCACAATTAGACCCTTTCACGCCATTCTATCCTGGGTGTCCCCGTTGGCTTTAAATTATTTATGTAAATGATAAGAGGTAGCAAAATATGACATAGTTCAACCTTATCATCGCATAACGCAGTACTTATAGGAAATAACTATAGTTTATTTTTATTTCAAATACAAGGTGACTTATTAGTAGCTTTTGTGTTTTATTGAGAAAAAAAATTGTATACTCCATTTCAAATACCATGGCCCGATGCCACATAAAACTTTACAGTGGCATCGGGCTATGGTATTTGAAATGGAGTATACTTATGGGGTTGGTCGCTCAAATAGGCCAACCATTCATATAAAATGAAAATTGAATTTGCAAAAAAGAAATTCTCTTAATTTTCCATAATCAGAATACTAAATGGGCCCTTAAATGGATAACTATACATATAGGACCTGTAAAGGACATTTTCACATTATTTCTCGCTACCGCAATCAAAAAATAAATGTAACTTGTTGTTTTGTTATGATTAGTCCGAACTATGTATGATAATCGATAACGTATATTTATTAGGCAAAATAGAAATCAGAAGGTTCACTTTTAAATTTAATTTGACAAACGCACGCATGCCATTGAGCATCAATCAAAATTACTTACGCAAATACGCGTCTTCGCCGTTTACGTTGCAAAATGCCGCAATCAAAAACACAATTCCGTACGCGATCATCGTGGAAGCCAATGTCACTACAACGACGAGTGATGACCGAGCGGAGACTGTGTCGCAACTGCGATGAACCACCTTTATGTATGAACTGTCTTAGCCTGGCTCGAGCTACGAAGTCAGTAAGCCTCTAGAAGCTTTTTTATCCATTTTTTTTCTATTACAAGCGATCAAAACAGTCGAGGGTCGCGCCGCGTGTCAATCAAAGCATTGTGAGTGACTTTTTTGAAAAATATTAGCATAACATTAATTAGCTTTCTTGTTATGTAGGTACTTGTGTCTTTCCAATTGTATATGGGCTATTGTCTACGGGTTAAAATATTTTGATAATATCTGTGAGATGAAAGTCGATTTGAAGGAAAGAAGATTAATCGAAGGACACGACTTGTCGAGTAACAAACATGCAAAAAAATCAAAATAAAATATATAAAATGGCCGCCTTTATTAAATTGTATCTGCCCTATTGCTGTCAGCGTTTGTAAATTAATGTACAAACGTAATTAGCTTTTTCTTAATTAGTTACTTACTCATAAAAACCACTTCCGCACGAGACTCGACAGTCAACAGTGCCTTATTTTTTAAATAACCTGATACAGGTACAATAAATTCAAACATCGTGTCAAAAATGAACCATTTTACACCTTTATCTTTGTTGTTTATGAAAATTAGGCTGTGTTCGACTTTTGGGAAACTATTATTTGCCGATGCCGATATAGCAAACATTAAGCAGGTTTATTTGTATTTTTATCGTAGTATATAATTATATGCGTTCAAATTTTTACTTTTTATGGTTCCTTTCGTAGTAAACAAGGCACGCTTTTAATTTCGCCATGCTCGTCTCTCCGTCTGTCTGTCCGCAGCGTAACTCAGTGGCCATTAGTACTAGAAATCTGCAATTAGGTACAGGTACAATTTATACAAAATGGTAGAACAAAATATAGAAAAAAAATTTTTCGTCAAGTGGGGATGATTTTTTGTATGGGGTATCATTGAATAGACGTCTCTTACAAAGGATAAGGGTCTCAAAAAAAGTTTTTTCTTAAGTCAATATTTACGGATATAAACGCTCCCGAATAAAAAAAAATGTGCTCCTCCCCCCTACTACGGAACCCTACACTGAGCATGGCCTGACATGCTCTTGGCCGGTTTTTGACTCATTAGGTTATTTGTCGAACGATTGAACTCTTGTCTGTCAAGCCAAAAGCATGTGTGATACAAAAACAAGTTACCACCTAAAGGTTACTTCGCATAATAAAGGTGTCTTTCCAACAAAGCTATGTGTTTGGTATCCATCTAGTATCCACTAATTAGGTACATTCTCGGAGCGTAGAGTATATCTGTCGTGTGTGCTACGCTGCGTAGATGTGATAGGCACCGGTCTCACCACGAGCTACTAAGCTATGAACTATCGGCTACAAACACGAACAAAAGATACGCACTCCCGTTTAAAAAAAGAGACACGGCGATACTCGCCCGGCGATGATAGCTGATAGCAGGGCGAGTATCGTTGTGTCTCTTTTATTTACACGGGAGTGCGAGACCAAAAAGCTTGTAACTTGTAATACAAGTGGAAGTCTCTTTTAACAATATTAATGAGACAAGGACTTCCGCTTGTATTACAAGTTACAAGCTTTCGAGAAATAGGCCCCAGTGCCATTAGTGCGTAAAAAGTATCAAATGCATCCACATAGCAAAGCTATGGTGGAAATGCACCATAAAGCCATTTTGTACATTTGTATTCATATCACAGGCATAAAATAAATACACCAAGTATGGATTATAATAGGACCGAATATTCAAATTGTATGCAGTGCAGTAGGTAGGTACTCGTCACATTATTAACTACTTTGATTTTATGTACAATGTTGAATTGGTTATAGGTATTATAATTCGAAGTTTATTCGAAGTAATGCACTTTGAATTTTGTGATATTGCAAGCGCGACAGATTCGTTAATTAGACTACTTATTCGATGGCCGGATTGGGGTAAGTAATTTGCTATTTACGGCAAAAAATAAAATACTTACAAGAATTTAAACTTTAAAAATAATAACGTAGATTATTAAATTCTAAATAAAAAAATACCGAAACATATTTTTTAGGGCATTGATGCACACAAACGCAATATTTGCTCGCCAAAATAATAATATTATATTCTTGTTTTTTCCATTCCATGTAGTCCTACCGCTGATGACCAACGGTGACGTCACAATTTGCTATACATTTGTTAGGGTTTCCCCAAATCTATCGACGCAGAATCGGATTAAACCGGCTGAAAAAGACCTAGTGTCCAGGGAAGAATCCGATGCTACGTCGGCCGAGGGGATACGTGTCGATCGACGTTTTTTTCGCTCATATGCCGTCGACATAAAGAGTTTTGCGCCGGGCTTAAGCCGATTCCGATAGATTCGGGGAGACCCTTTATAAGCGTTTGAGGGCACTGTACGAATGTTAAAACTTTAGTCCTTAAATACGACTTTTGCAATGTATTAATGCATCAGGATGCTTAGCCAAGTTGCCTTGCCAATCGCTAGCGCTTGGTAGCGTATCGTAGTTTTCCCTCTCTGTCGCCCTTTCTTATTAGTGCGACAAAGACAATTAGCTGCCTTTCGTTTACGATTGACGATTAAGCGCTAGCGATTGGCAACTTGTCTAAGCACCCAGGGCCCATATAGATATTTCATATTTACAAGGAACCGAATCAATTGGTAAATAAAAACAGTAAATAAAAATTTGGTAAAAAGCCTATTGTATATGCATCGTATGTAAATCCACTAGAGAATCTGAGCTTGCCAATTTGGAGGCCGTCATCTCCGCGGGTCGTGGAACTCGAGGCAAGGGCAACGAATACGTCACATGCAGATGATGGTGAAATGGCAAACGGTAGCCGTACCATGAGCTGGCAAGTAGCGATACGTTAAGCGGGCCTTCATCATTATCATCATCAGCCTATGATAGTCCACAGCTGGACGTAGGCCTCTCGTATTAACTATGCGTATAAACGCATTAGTAGGTAAATGCCCATAATCGCCACGCTGGGCAACGGATTGGCGATCGCAGTAATGTGTCCACTATGATGACGCTGCTGCCCATCATCAATCTTTCATCAAATAGTGGTCAGTGGCACTTCAATCCCTTAGTCGACTCTTACGACATCCGCAGGAGGAGTTGGGGGGCCTTCGCGCTCACACAAAACACAAACTAAAGGTGGATTTACACCAAACGAGCAAATGCTGATTCTATCCCCCACTTTACGAAATCAACGAATTTCGACGAATTACGTTTTCTGTAACGAACGAATTTCGTAGAGTGGGCATAGAATAAGCATTCGCTCGCTTGGTGTAAACCCACTTTCACATAAATGCAATCGCGATGGAATGCTTAACGTATCAAGTGCAAAAATAGGATCGAAAGAAGCCTCTTATAAATATGTTACGACGTTCTTATTACACAAAGTTAAAGTGCACTGGGGCATTTTTTAATACACCTTATTTTGCCTTTGACTGTACTTAATGTAACCGAGACTTAAGAAGTTATGGTACGGCTACAGTAACCATACCATTAGCCGTACCATGAGCTTCCGAGGCGTTAATTACGAACGTTTACTTTCTATCCGGCTCAGTCACGCATATTTAGCGTAAGTACGAGCAGGATGGATAGAAACTAAACGCACGTTAATAACGTAGCGGCAGCTTATGGTAGCCCTACAGTCAAGGGCATAAATATGTATACACTTTTGCACCTTATTTAACGGCATAAGATAAAAAGTGTATACATATTTATTGACTGTACATGAGAATCATGAGATTAACGCCGTGATTCGATAGGTTACTTTCTATCCATCACGCTCGCAAATTGATACAAGTGATATGGATGAAAGTTATCCGCTCGGCGAACGGAAAATGAACGTACCATGATTTTGTAAGTACCTAAGTAGGTTTTACTCGATTGTGTCCTGTTCGTTGCCGCCGCGATTTCGGCTCTACTTTTCACTTACGATCAGGTGGAGTGGAGCCACTTTGTTGTGCCAATATAACAAAAAACAAAAACGTAAAGCAGGCCATCGCGCTCGCTCCAATATGTCAATGCAAGCGCGATAGAATGCTTTACATATCGAGTTAAACCTAAAGTAACTTCTACTTTCCTACTCATGGTACGACTACAAGCCATCGCGCTCGCTCCCATAAATATGTGCGAGCGAGATAGAATGATTTACGTATCGAGTAAAAACTAACGTAAGCCGATACTTGAAAACTCATGGTCCGGCTACAGTGATGTTAATCATTGTTGAGCTAAGAGTCATGGTCAATAAAACCGCACGGTCAATTGCTTCCACAGAAACAGCCGGCGAAGAAATCTATACAATAATAGTGTCCTGTAAGGGTTTCCCCAAACCTATAAACGTTTTCGCATTTTTAAGGCACATCACTCCGTATCACCGTCGATCGGAGTCCTCCGAGAAGTTTCTTTTTCGCTCTTGGTAATAAAGGTTTTCATAAATGGAATTATAACTAACGTGATACTCAAACATATTAAAATGTTATCGAACCGGGTTACCCACGTATTTAAGCCCCATTAAGAGGGTCAGCGTCTGGAGCACCGTCGGCCTTTGGCCGAGCGTACTGCGGGCTTGCCGTGTGGTGACGGCAGTAAGAATACATTTGTCACCACCCCAACTCCTCCTGCGGGTGTCGTAAGAGTCGACTAAGGGATTGAAGTGTCACTGACCATTTTACAAGATTGATGATGGGCAGCAGCGTCATCATAGTGGACACATTACTGCGATCGCCAATCCGCTTGCCCAGCATGGCGATTATGGGCATTTACCTCCTAATGCGTCTATACGCATAGTAATATAATAGGAGAGGCCTACGCCCAGCAGTGGACTAACATAGGCTGATGATGACTGCGGGCCTGCGCCCTGCTAGGACGGGTACTGGCCGCGGGCGGTGGTGGCGGGGTGATGCAAGGAAAGATCTACCCTCAGTGTTAGGTACTTTTGTCATAAAGCTTAAAGGGGGCACATAAACATGTCGAGCAATCATCGACTTAAGGTGCATTTAGTTTAGACCAAGTGAGCATGTATCTCGCCTTCTCAAGAAATGTTTTTATTAATCGAGCAAAATTATGCGTTATTTATCCTCCTGGGGTCAGAAGTACTAATACTAGGACAAAATCGGTTTGCAGTGAAAGCCCAGGTATCAAAATAGATACTTGATGCCAACACCCAGCGTGATAGTATTAGGACAAAATATCTACACCCTCCAGGTGGATTTGAATTACCCACCATGTCATTTTGATGTTACTGTTTATACTGTATATATATTTGGCATTGTGGCAGCATTGATTGAACTGAGCGGGGGTGATATTTTCGGTTTTCTGTCACACGACGTCGAACCAATGACACATGCAACGAGAAGAGGTTAGTTTAACTTATTATTAACGTTGTAAATTTTACATTTTACTTGCTAATATTGGTTTTATTTTCGAGATAAAGAAATAAATTATTCGTATAAGCCGTTACTTTAATTAAATTTTATATATTTTAACATGATTTTTGGATGAAAATATATTCGTACTAGTACACTGGGCGGTCATACCATAAATTGCTTTTCATGTTTATTTACTATCCTCTTTACTCTAATGTATTTACGTGTCCGTGTGATAAAGAAAATGATAGATATTTATCTAGAAATTGGTTTTATTTTGTCCTAGTATCAGACCGTCGGGCTTAAAAGGTTTTTTTTTCAACTCGAAAAGATGGTCAAGTGTTGGAATTACTCCAGCAGTCCGATTTTGAAGACGAAGATGATGAAATTTTATATTTTATACCTTTTTTATAGAGACTGTTCCTTTTTCTGTCCTTTTTTTGAAAAAACAAGGCTTTCATTAAGTTAACAAAAAATATTTCAAACCGGTAATTTTTTTATTTGACTGAAAACATTTTTTTTTTTAGTTTAAGTTTCTGCTGTAAAGCATGCAATTTTATTTTATCTGGGATGATGAAAGTGATGATTAAGTTGTTAAAACTCTTATTTTTTATAAGGTTTTTCAGAGTTATTTATGTGGTTTGTATTATAAGTAAAAGCCCAATGTTCTAACTATAGAACAAAAGATTATGGTGTTTTTTTTTAATTTCCTGGCAAGCCTAAATCAATATAACACCCTCAAAATATAAGACTTGTATTCGTTAGGGTTTACCAGATATGAACAATGTTTGGTCTGGGCGTTCAGGACTTTATTAATTAGTTCTAATATTAGGACATTGGGTATTCCTCGGATGTACCCTCCAAAAATTTGGGCCGTAGGAGGTTATGCTCCTACTTAAGCCGGCTTAACGTTTTCTGTAATTAGTGAACCTTATGTTTGCGGTAGCGAAATTGAAAGAATGAAAAAAGATATAGGTACTTAAGTAAATAAAATAGAGTAAAGTTGAAAGAGGTGAAAGAGGACTCCATGCCTCAGGTGGAACTCTTCGTAGGGGTACGTTTATGTTAATTTGAGCTAGTTTTATTTTTATTATAATCACTTAAAGATATCTATTATTCTATTCTATTCTTTTCTATTCTATTCTATTTAAAGATATCATCCTTTAGTTTTTTTTAGTTAGCTTTATTTTAGTTTTTAAATTTAATACCTACTGTAATTTTAGTCCTAGAGAGGGAAATAAAATGTAGCAAAACAAAATATAACAGATAGCATAAAAACCAACAGCTATCGACCGTTGCTTATTATATTGTTGCACGTGTTTCTAATATTACCTAATTCTTCTGTAACTTTGTAACTGATCACGGAAATATAATGGTAGGTATTATGGTCATAGATCAACTAATTATCAGCAGATACAGTACAAAACAACAAAATTACCATACTTGAAAAAAAGAGATGAATAATTGACTTCCGTTTGTTTACTTACCTATTTACTTGAGTTGTCAAAAGAGATGATGTCATATTTACAGTATGTAGCATAATAATATCTCTGGAGTCAGAGTTTTACTAACTGTTTGTTTGTTTAACATTTTTTGTAGATTTATTAGTTTGACCATATTTTTCCTTAAACATTAATGCAGGTTTATTCATTCCCAGTATGTCACTTAATTACCTTTATTTTAATTATTAAAACAGTAATTTGGGTCAAAATTATTTGCGTTGTCTTGTCTCCAACCACTCTGTCACGCTTTTAGTTGCTGTTTCGACTCAGTATATTAAAAAAATCCGGTGCACTTGTATTTCATTGTCATGCTAGATTTTAATCCATAGGTACATCAAAAATTGGGAAACAAAACATCATCTCATACAAAAATCACAAGTGTGTCACGTTTTTTAGGGACACAAAATAAGTGAACGAAAATAATTTTGACCCATTTAACAACACATAAATTATTTGATTGTACACCGTTCGTCAGTAGAAAACAAACCTAAAAACTTGCATTATTTCACAATCACGCACTTTTAGAACACAATCTTGGTTATTATTGTATTGTCAAAATAATTACGTATTACCAAAAATTTACTAGGTACTATTTTTAATTTGTTAGGTATTCTAACATTTCTTATAAGTTACAAACATTTTAATTTTTTTAGCTAAGTAGTCTAAGTACTTTACTTTTATTTATTTATATTTGGGTAATACTTCCTCACTTTTTACCGTGATATTTTTCGGCAAGCCATGCGTGTTAGTAAAAGTGACTTAATTGCGTACCACAAATTACCAGCAGATTTCATAATCAGGGAGAACAATCTAACAAAAAGGAAGCACATCGAATAAAGGAATTAATTCCTGCACGAATTTGACCAAAGAAAGCTAGTAGGTACCTGTAGTAGCCCTACCAATCCTACCATGCTGCCGTGCTAAGAAAAAAAGACGCATCTCTTATAGTAGTTCTATTGGAGATGCGTCCTTTTTAGTTAGCACAGTAGCATGAGGTTCCGCGCGTTTACTGTCTATCTCGCTCGCGCTAATAAACTACCTAGTACGAGCGAGATGGATAGAAAGTAAATACGCCTTAATAACGTAGCAGTACCGCATGGTAGGGCTACTGGTAGGCAAGTATTTGATTTGTAGTGAAGTAAGCGAGTCCTGTTTCTAAAAATACATTAAATCTTTAGTACAGATGGTGCCTTTTTTAGGCTCTAGTGCGAGAAGTGTGTCATTTCACGTCAGGTCCAAAACTTTGGAGGGCCATCTGCACTAAAAAACGTCGTACGAGACACGTGCAAAAACTTGTGTCGTAATGTACTATTAGAATACATATAATTATGCTCAGAAAGTGCTCTTTTTAAGGATAAACTTAGGCACAGAAAGTGATACTTTTCCGCACGGGTGTAGGAAGGAAATTATGGCATGGTACCTTTCTGCCCAAATGTGTAACTTTCGGGGCATCATCATCATCATCATATCAGCCGAAAGACGTCCATTGCTGAACATAGGCCTCCCCCAAAGATTGCCACAATGACCGGTCCTGCGCCACCCGCATCCAACTTTCGGGGCATATGTGTAGTAAAATACAACCTCGCTAATTTAATTTAAAGGATGTTCGTATATGATTCACAAAAACATAAAGTAAATCACTGAATTCGAAAACAGAACTCGTTTATTATAATATTAAAAATAACCAGTGTTGACGTCCATCCTTGAGAGTTGCGGAAAACGAAGAATACCTACAACTTGGAAGTAATGCAATTTAAAACCTGATTACATCTCGGTATTAAGAGTCATCATCATCAATTAATTACTTTTTGGGTACAATATTTATGTCCTTTATCATGATTGCAAGCACCCCGGAAACGTCTCACGTAGGTATTGCAACGGATTAACCTTATCAATGTTATTGCAATAATTGTATGCAGGGATGCAGGGTAATTTTTAAATAATCACACCTTCAGTTTAAGATTAAACATCAGGCTTGTAGCTAATTAATTTGTCAGTAATGCTAATGTTCCATTATCAAGCTCTAATTTATGATATCTATATAGGTACCTAATTTAAATTATTTTTATTTAAGTATGTGAAGGCAATACAAAGTGACAACATTTCATATTTTTTAGTGCTAGTTTTTATTGTCTGTTTTGAAAGAACTCAATATTAAAAGATACAAGTATTTTTTATTTTTCAAAAAAAAATGCTATTTTAGTGCAAAAACCATTTTTATTACTAATTCGAGCAGAAAGAGCGTAAGTTACAAACGTCAAGATTCAGCTAACTGACGTCACAAGTTCATACACATAAGAAAACGACGAAAAACAGTAACAAGTGTCAAATGTCACTGCCAAACACAAATGACATTCCAAAAACAAGTTTTTTTGGTTATAGTAGCAGCTCTTAATCAGCTATGTGACGTCACTTCCCCTTTAAACTACCTATTTTTAAGATTTTTAACTAAAATGATGAAAAAAAAAATGACAATTTTATTTGATAAATGTAATCTATTATCGATACCAAATATGTGGGAAAATTTATTGTACCGGTGAAAAAATAACCCTGTATATATACACGGTGGAATTTAATCGGTGAACAGGAACCCATTTTTCTAATTCAGTAATCGATGGCGGTCACGTTTATGTAGTACTTAAGTGGAACCAAGTTTTTTTTTTAGCATAACAAATTTTTATGTTGAAATTAAACTTTAATTAAAATTTATTGTCACCCTACTAATGGTTTAGTCTGAAAAGTTTAATACCTCTTTTCAAACTATCAGCCATGCATCGCTCTTATTTTACATAGGAATAGAGTCTATTGCAAAAATTAAAGCATGTAAGTGGTTATTGCTCATTTATGTTTTAAGTTTCTATGGCTGATAGTTTGAAAAGAGGTATTAAACTTTTCAGACTAAACCATTAGTAGGGTGACAATAAATTTTAATTTCAACATAAAAAAAATTTATGCTAAAAAAAAAACTTGGTTCCACTTAAGTACTACATAAACGTGACCGCCATCGATTACTGAATTATAAAAATGGGTTCCTGTTCACCGATTAAATTCCACCGTGTATATATACAGGGTTATTTTTTCACCGGTACAATAAATTTTCCCACATATTTGGTATCGATAATAGATTACATTTATCAAATAAAATTGTCATTTTTTTTTTCATTTATTATTAATTTATCCTTCATGCAAATGCAAAATAATGGGCCTACTAATGATAAGACGTCAACGGCGTGCGGGACGCAGAGGGCGGCGGAAAGGGGTGAGTGACCTGCGCACGAGTTGGCAACATAGCAGTTACCTCAATCTCGGTGACTAGGTCAGGGACGGTCAGTGTCACGGTTGACGTAGGTATGTGCGCACGCGCCGCATCGTACTACCTTCAGTCGGAAATTGCTCGTACGAAATGGTTCGTAGTTATTTTCTCATTGGGGAAAATGCAGTGGCAGCCCAGCGGCTATACGCTGAAGAAAGTGTGCCCCGCCTGGAAAATGCCAGTGTTATAGCTATGGCCAGCCAGGTCAACAGATTTGACCCCGTGTGACTGTTTTTGTGGGGTGAGGGTAGGCCCAAAATTTAAAAGACTTAAAAAATCTAATAATAAGTGCATTTGATGAACTTAAAAGTGAGAACTACAGACTTGTGTTGGGAAATATCGAAGGAAACATTCAAAAACGGGCAAGAGCGTGTTTAGATAACCACGGCCAACATTTTGAACACTTGCTTAAGTATGTGAATTAATTAATTAGTATGAGAAATGGACTCCATTAATCAGGTATGTTTTTTTTATTCCAATCATTGTGCATAAAGTTGATTTCAAGTGTCTAAATACGCCTCAATGAAGAAAGTTTCTGTCTTTAGTGCAAGTATGAAGGAAGATTTGGGATCAAGTAAGATTTTTTTGCCAAGTCATAATCATAAGTTGATTATCATTGCCGCTTTTCTAAGCCGCCATGCCACGTGCGATGACGTTGTAAACAAACAGTTGCCAGTTCGTGTGTTTTGCTAGTTATGTACATTGATAATGCGTAATGCGTCCAATTTTCTTATTAGGTTTGCGGATAAGTTCAAACATCGGTATTTTGTTTTTTTGTTCTAAAGGGGTAGTAACAAAAAATGTTAGTATTCTGTAACTTGGACTACTATTACGTATGTTGATTTATTGTACTGGTGAACAAATAACCCTGTATATATCTTTGTAATGTACATGCGTATATCTCGAAATGGTTTTCGATTAGATAATTTTTAAACGTTGTCAATTGCGGACTTTGGGAAAACATGGTCACACTTTTATCGTTTATTTAAGCCCGGAATCTACAGTTTCATAAGTAGGGTCACTACCAAGCTGACAATTATTAAGTCACACTTCAAATGGGTATCAATGAAATGAATCGGATCCTAATTTTCAGGATCACCAACCCGGGTAATAAGAGAAATGTCGCTTCGAATGATATAGGTATTCTTATTTTCCTTGAAGAGTCGATTACAAAATAAATGTACTTAGTTAAGGACTTAATCAAAACAAATATCACGATTGCATCCATTGTGTCACCTACCGTAAAACCACCTAACTATAGTCCAAACATGGTCCAAACGCTCCCAACAATGGGCCAAAACTAAATCGAATATCTTTCGTTACATACGTGTAATTGTTATTTAATCATGCTATTCATAGGCAAAACCTCATTTATAATAATAAAATCTTCGACAAAGTCAAAAAGAATATTGAGACTGATGCTTATTTCGGAGTTGAAATTGTGGACCATAGTTGCAGTATTGGACCATAGTTAGGTGATTTTACGGTACCATACTGCCCGTTTACAAAATACTGGGTCGATGTAGTGTTGGGGAGGGCCAAATAGTAGTTTTTAGAGTTGTTGTTGTTGTGATTTGTCTTAGCATTAAGTACCCATATGTATTGTACTAACATAATTTATAATGTATTAATTTTAAGTCTAGGTACTAACAAAATATGGATTTATAATGGTCCGAATTAAACAGTTTTTATTTTTTATAAGTCATAAAAACTTTATGGTGAACTCTGTCCAACAACCTTTCGCAAAAAAGGCGGCAAATTTAAAAAAGTTGACGCATAGGGATTTGTGACTTGTCACAGCCATGTAAAGTGGAAGTAGGTACTAGTGCGCAACATATCAACAGATAATATTTATTTGAATCACGATATTTTGCTCATTTATAAGTCCACATATAGTATTGTCATGTGTTTTGTGAGAGGAGTTTGTTAGTTTTGCTAATAATACCTATTTATTTTATAGGGTGACAATATCAAAATTTCACAAAATTGCGAATTTTCTTAGTCAACTCCATTGTATGAGTAAGCGTCAGGTGCTTTTGCTGGCAGTCCCAATAAGTGGCACATCAGTACAAGTTTCAATGTCACATATTGGGACATTGGAAATATTAACACTCAGTCATAACAAACGTCAGCCTGTCTTAAAATTATGCAAATAATTTAGATATAAAAGGACATTAAAGGTACATACATTAATCATCGTTTAAATGCCCTAATACCTAATTGATTTCATCTTATCGATGGCAACTCAAGCTATAATGATGAGTATTGGTACAGCGTCGGGTACTAGTACTTCCACCTTACTTACTTTAAATTAAACCCGGAAATACTATGTGTCATGTGCTAAGATGATATTTAAAGAGATTTCATGTATTTATTTCACACCTAGGACTGCAAACAAACTGTCTTTTGTTTGAAACGTCAGATTGTGACACTAGGTCTTGACATTCAGCCACAGAAAAAAAATAACCTTAGAACTAATGCCTATACCACCAGTTAAAAGGATACGTCAAAAAGATTGAAAAAAAGTTAGGCGCGAATGTTTTTTTTTATGTTTTACGATACTGTACTATTGCTCTATTTACAAATTAAATAGTATGATTCGGCGAAATCAGTTCGTTTTATTTCATGGCAAGTTTGAGAAAAGCACTAGACAAATCTCGGCGAGAAACAGGGTTACAGGCCGCGTATCCCTATCTGGCCTCAGTTCCTTCGGCCAGATATATCTACTTGGCCTGTAACCCTTCGTTTCCCGTCCTCTATAGTAATGTACTATTATATATCAACATAAAGCTCGACGTAGGGGCTACTTCATAAATAAATAAGTATCAAAATTGTAGTCTTCTTGGAAACTTTCAACTTTCGAACATGGTCGTGACATACCTACAGTTATCAAACTAAATAAGAAATAACCGCGTGGATACGTTGAGCTCCAGAGTAGTCTATTTAGTAAAGACGTGTAGTAAGTAAGTATGTTACAAATATACAAGGTGTCTCTCAGAGTGTGTAATTTAGGCATTCTATTAATTAAATGATCTTTATTAGGTACTCATAAATCATCACCATTTCACCAATCATCATCCATCATAATTTGACTTTATGAAAGATTTTAAAAACACTCCAGGTGTTGGTTTGATATTTTTCAATCAAGCAAAATATAAATTTCAACCAAAAACCAAATGTCAGCGACAGCCTGTATACTTAATTTAAATAAAAAATATATCCACTGTATTTAGGTGTCTCAATATATTTTATTTAATATTTAAGACGTTTAGTGCTTCCTTTCGTATGAATTATGACTTTGCTTACCACGAGGGTACCAGACCGAAACTTGTAGGTACCTACGTGCTTATTAAGAAGAAACCTTGAAAATATATTTATAGTCCAGAAAAGATACCTACGTATTTTTAAAACATTCATTTGTTTTTTTGCTTTGTGGTATGTTTCGACCTTGGGACATATTCACAAGTAGGTATAACCTGTCCTACAGTTGTTGTGAACTTCATTTGCGGAAAGCTAAGATTTTTTCATCACACTTGCTGTCTAAGCGCCCCATTGCTTGCGTGCATAGCGGGAGTAGTAGAAAAGTGAAATTCCCTAGGGAGTAATAGAAATGTCAGTTCGTCATTTAATAATATTACGTCTTAAAACTTTTTTTTGTCGGCAAGTGTGATGAAAAACATTGAATTTGTATACATCACGGTCGGTAAGCGGAATACTAACTCGAGTCATAAAAGCCCTCCCCCTAAAAGGATTAAAAAGATTATAACAGGACTAAAATTAGGTATGCAATTTTATTTTCAAGTAGGTTCCTACCAACATGTCTCAATCACGGTTTAGTTGTGGGTTCATTAATTGTCCAGCCCCGTGAGCAAAAATACTCAAAGTTGCATGCAGATATTGCAAATTGCACTTGCATTTCAAGAGTTAATCACACAATTTAACGCACCAGTTTTCTATCAAACCTACTAGGTGGTGAGATAACTTCACTAGAAGCGGACTTATTTTCTTTACCTGTACACAAAGGCGGTCTAGCCATCCCCGCACTTTCTAAAATGACAAACTTAAATTATGAAACCTCAAAAAATGGCTGTTCAATCCTCTCATCCGCCTTAATTGAAAATAATGAACTGGACCTCACTCAACATCACATGTCCCTCGGACATTCAAGAAAGGAATGCCGGAAAATTAAAAATTCTCAAGATGATGTAACTTTGGACTCTATTTTAAACAAACTTTCTCCTAACAAAAAACGAGCAGTCGAACGTTCAATTTTCACGAAAACTAAAACTAAATCGTCTACTTGGCTCTCGGTTATCCCTACAAAAAAAGACCACTTTGACCTATCCCCAATGGAATTCAGAGATGCATTGGCACTAAGATACCACAGAACACCTATCTCCATGCCTAAATCATGTGACGGCTGCGGCAATGATGTTTTTGACGTGGACCACGCTCTCTGCTGTAAAACGGCTGCTGGCGGATTAATTACACGCCGTCACAACGAAATCCGGGACTTATTTTGTGAGCTATGTCAGCACGCCTGGGGGAATGTAGTCAAAGAACCCTTCATCACGGAAGGTGACTGCGGACTTCGGGGAGACCTTTGCTGCCGTGGCGTTTGGGATGCACAGAGGGAGGCGTTATTTGATATCCGTGTCGTAGACACTGACGCTCCCTCTTACATCTCACGTCCGGTAGCAGCCGTACTTAAATCCGCCGAAGAGGAAAAGAAACGAAAATAGTTGAACTCTTGTGAAAAACGGCATGCGACATTTACTCCCCTTGTAACATCCGTGGATGGGATATTCGCACCTCAGATGTCCGCTTTCGTGAAACATCTCGGCGAAGCAATCGCTGATCGTTGGGACAGATCCCTCAGCGTAGTAATGGGCTGGCTTAGATCGAAAATTATAATTTCCATACTCCGTGCTACAAGCATGTGTATTCGGGGTACGCGCCACAAATTTAACTCCATCAAAAACTTCTTTGGCCTAAGCGACGGCGCAGCCCTACCCAATCTTTCCTCTACCTGACTAGAGTACCTAATATCTCCATCAGTGCTTGCGTGATAACTATTTATTTATTTATTTATTCTTAAATTACCCTTTATGTTACTATATTTTTGTTAATAAATGATTTGATCCTTATGGTTAATCACAGTCTGGGGTAGCTCCTGCAAAACAGTTCTACTTGAACTAGAGCGCGCACAGCGTGCAGTTATAAAAGTAATGTTAAAAAATCATTTATTTTTCCAACAAAACTATTATACAGAGAATCTGGACTTCTGACAGTACGACAATTATTCATACTTTATGCTGTTATCAGAATTCATAAAAATATACCACACTATGAATCAACAAACCACATCCTAAACAGAAGAATATATCGAGTACCTGTCCCTCCTATCAAAACAACATTTGCCAAACGCTGTGCCTCATATATGCATCCATTTATTTATAATTCTGTATGTAAAATCTGTGATATAAGAAAATTAACAATATTCAAAGTTAAATCTACCTTAAAGAAATGGTTTATAACACTCTCTTATGATGATACAGAAGAAATTTTAACGACATGTTTTAGAAGGGTTGACTACTCGTACTTACACTAACACACACACTTACACATTCACACTCACACACGTCTTACACAAATTATCTTAATTATTTATTCACTAAACTAATGTTATACTTTAACTTTGTGTTACCTATTAACTGACTTTTGAGTCTCAAGATACAGGCTCAGCCTAGTTTGAGACTCCTGGGATATCTTTGTGATTATTGTTAATTCGTTAATAATTATTCAATAAATTATTCTTATTCTTATTCTTACTTTGCTATAACTATACGTTTTACCTGTACCTACATACTTTTGTGGAACAACTCAAATTGTTTTTATTAAATATTTTTTGGGTTGTATTTTTAAGTTTTTAAGTAGTAATGCTACTACGTACTTCAATTTAAATATCAGGTATCATATACCAAAGAAAAAATACCCACGTCCTCGGCTTTCGCGGCTGATGCCTAAACCACTCGGCCACTCCAGCCTACTCCGGTACTCCGTGTGGTGACGGCAGCAAGAATACATTTGTCACCACCCCAACTCCTCCTGCGGGTGTCGTAAGAGTCGACTAAGGGATTGAAGTGTCACTGACCACTATTTAATAAATGTTGATGATGGGCAGCAGCGTCATCAATGTCATCATAGTGGACACATTACTGCGATCGCCAATCCGCTTGCCCAGCGTGGCGATTATGGGCATTTACCTCCTAATGCGTCTATACGCATAGTTAATAGGAGAGGCCTACGTCCAGCAGTGGACTAGCATAGGCTGATGATGATGATGATGATGATGATTTGAGGATTTGTCTCTATCACTCCAACGAAGGCGTCATTAGAGTGACAGAGACAAATACCCAAATTTTGCGGATTTCAGAGTTCGCGGTAGTAGGCTCGAGTCCGATTTTGTGATATACATACTTAAGTACCTATGTACGCTAAAAGACAAAATAAGGTGTACACAAAAATGTTTAAAAATATGTCCCAGTGCACTCTAATACTGTGTAATAAATAAGAACGTCGTAACATATTTATGAGAGGATTCTTTCGATACTTACTTTTGCAGTTGAATGTACCTACTTAATTACAAAAAAACTGGAATAAAATACAGTGGGTGTCGTGATCTCGTTACTATGTTGCACCTATTACTTTTAAATAAATATAAATAGTATAGATACTTGTACATACCTACATGATCACGAAGAAGTTGCAATTAAAAATAAAAATATCCAGAATTTACGGTACATTCCATTTAATTTAGACGTAATTTTAATAGATAAGTACAGGTAATTTTACTGTTTCGATAAATAAAATTACAACTTCTAAGTAGGTACCTATCATGGGTAGACGGAATCTCATCCCGATTTACGGTATTTTATAGACCATTTGCACAACATACTTAGTTAATGCTCATCATTTGGTTAATTACCTACAAAGAGACAGATTATAACCATATAATTTATTTTAATGTTATAATATACAACTCCACCGTTAGTTA
>JALPQI010014663.1:0-40961 GCA_025490895.1 Thaumatotibia leucotreta
CCTAACATTTATTTGACAGTTACTGTTATCTGGGGATTGAAAAATCAGTACTTAATCAGATATAATAATCAACCCATATAATGTAATTTCTCATACTTAGTAATTACTCAAATTAACAGTATTTATAAATGTTTAAATGCCATAATCTTTGGAACTAAATAAACTAAATAAATCACCATAAATGCTTAAATGGAAATTGAACTGTTATTAATTAACACTATTGCATATTAATATCTAATAAAATACCAGATAGCATAAAAAATGAAATAAAGGACGACACATTCAAGCAAAGGCTAAAAGACCTATTAATAAAAAAGTGCTATTATTCTATCAACGAATTCCTTAATGATAAAACGCTGGCTAAATAAAATAATGATTTTGAAATTTAACATTTTAATAATTGTTATAATGAGCCAATTTTTTTATGAACGACCTGCAATTAAATTGACATATTATGTTGTAAATTATATTGTAAACACTATGCTATGCAAGTTAAAATAACGTTAAAATTGTAAATTTTTATACCTAAGTTACTACATCCTATTATAGTTATGTATAGTTTTAGTTAAGTAATAATGTATTAATAAGTAATTGCCATACCCAAACAGGGTTCATGTGAACAATAATATAGTATAAGATCTTGTGTAACACATGATTATATATTTTATATATATGCAATAAATGAATTATGAATTATGAATTATTAAACGCGTTAATAATTATACTGTATTTCATTAGCCCTAGGGGGTAAAATTACCCACTGGAAAAAGCTAATTACTTAAAAAAAACGCAAATCAAAATACCTAAATAACAAAATAAATTGATTTGTTTCGCAAACACTTGTTACAGTATGCTGTCATTCAAAATCTAATAAAACTCATTGAAATTAGTAAATTTCTCTGTGCACTTCCCTTTACCACATATTTTCGTTACGTAACATAAAAAATACGTTACGTTTTGTAAAAATGTAACGTATTCGTAACATAAGTGTAACGTATATTTGAAAAAAGGTTGATTATCTTGGTAAATAATTGCAATCTGAACATAATAATACATGCTACTGACGTTTGAAACTAAACCCTTTCGTATGAAAAAACAGCCGTTTAATAATAATCACTACTTACCGTAAAAATCACACTACCACTTTAGACGTTATTTGCTAAAACTTTCGCCGCGTGCACTGTTACAACCATTTGTTAACGAATTAATGGGAGTGAGTGTGCCTATGGGTGTTGCCCTACTAGAATAAGAGTTCCTAGTGTCGATAAACAAATTTCTACCAACATTGGCTTAAATATGACCTTAAAAAAGCGTTACGAAAGTATCGTAACGTAAGTTTGGAATTGGTGACCCAAAAAGTAAAGGGAAAGAAAACAGTAAAATTGTTCACATATCATAAGTCCTTAATGAACGAAGCAATCGTTTATCATTCTAATTTGGTTTAAAATCAAACATTTAATGCTGACAAGTCTAATAATATGAAAAAAAAAGGTTTTAAGTACTCGTAGTCGAAAAAATTACTCGACTTACGTTACGTTTTCGGCAGAAATATTTATTTATTAATTTTAAATAAAGAGCTAAATTAGCTTTTTCATTTGATTACATGTAACTGAGCACAGGGGAATATTTTAAAATTGATCAGAGTTCTTTAGATGTTATCAGTTTTGTTTTATGAGCAAGACAAATTTTTAGCTCCGAATTCGTCAAAATCCGCGGCCTTACCCTAATGTGTCCACTATAATGACGCTGCTACCCATCATCTGCAATCTTCTATCTACTAATGGTCAGTGACACTTCCATCCCTTAGTCGACTCTTGCGACACCCGCAGGAGTTGGGGTGGTGACAAATGTATTCTTACTGCAATTACAATGCACACAGCATATTGCCAAAATAGCTGTAGTAAAGAAAATACTGCGAAATCCATGCCTTACGCAAAAACTCTTAATGAAAAAACCACAACATGATGCCAAGTTATTTCATCGCTAGTACAAAAACCTATGCCTAGACTATTTATAATCGTAAAGTGTTAAAACCACTTACAAATATAAAAAAAGTTCTACTGAAAAAACCTGTATGTGATATATTATTGGCCGGTACTGTACGTCGCATTACCGTATCATGATTTGAGTATCACCCTGCATTGTATTGTAAATTGGTAAGAGGCAGCGTGCTACTTACTGAGCCTAATGCATTCATTAAACTGCAGAGGCACTTAATTCTACTACACTTTATCAAATAGTAATCTAGTTTCAACATCACTAGCAACGGGCTTATGAGTAAATTGAGTAATAAGTAAGGTCCTATGAAATAGGAGGCGTTTTTTTTGTCAGCCTCCGTAGCCTAGTTGATAGTGACACTGACTACGAAGCTGGAGGTTCCGGGTTCGAATCCCGGAGCTGTGACCGCCTCTGCCACCGACGTGGACGCCTCAACGTGACCACTACCGCTCTGTCAAGAGCGAAACGACAGAGAAGAAGAAATATTTGTTCCTTGGTCATGGCTGTTTATGTAGGTATGTAGGTATCTATCTTTTATATTATATATCGTCGCCTGGTAACCACATAATTGACCTTACCGTGGGACTAGGTCGATTTGTGTCAGATGTACCAAGACATTTTTTTTTGTTTTTATTCATCGACATATACATATTACAATCACATATACGAGTATGATGAAATAACGTTAATCAAACGTTTCAATATTGACATTTAAGAAATAGTCCAGAGAAATCGAAATTATGTTAGTTTCAAAGTAAATGCTAGTTTCAAAGGTAAGAAACTAAATAGATAATACGACTAGTCCAAGTCTAGAAACGTCATAAAAATTGTGAGATCGTCGCCCTTTATATAGTGCACTGAAAATACTATCAACAAAGTTACAATATTATTGTCTGATGCAACTGATTCGATAATTGTAAAATCGATATAAATTTATAAGGATCTAGAATTAAATTAATTTCGAATTCCTTTGACCATTACTTGCTTTTAGAAATTGTATTAATTTTTATGCGATGAAACTTAAAATAAAATTGTAACTATCCTCCTGAGTTCTAGTGACGTCACTTACATCAACCGAATTTTAACTTTGACACTATACTCGTATGTATAAAGTCAAAATGTTTTGTAATATACACGGTGCTCGTGAGCATTCGGAAAGATTTTAATCCTAAATTCCTGATATTTAATGTTATATAAAATTTCCTGGATTCAACTTGGTTCCAGAGATAATAAACCTTTTTTCGAAATAAGTTTTTCGTCGTAACTCGTCATAAAACTTCTTTTTGATTACAATGCTACCACAATGTCTTCTAATATTACCACACCTTTTGCCTGACAATCAAAAAATAAGAATAGACTTGACGAAAAAAACCTGTTCCTAAGAAAATCATTTAAAAAAACAATTTTAACTAATTGTTGTTTTTTTTTGTGGAATTTAAAATTAGGTCTCATAATATTTTATTTTTATTTTGATGTCTAGAATGCATAGTTAAAATCTTTCGCAATGATCGCGAGCACCGTGTATATATGACATACCTAGGGCTTCACGAGGCTATAGAAGTTGTATTCCTAATAAGGGCAATTTCATCGTCCCTGTCATACTCAACCCTTAAGGTTATTTGTGAAGGCATTCAAGTCATCCAGACTATCTCGAAGGTCAAGCGTCTAATAACTCACAGGTAAGCTCTCAAATGTCTAGGATACTACAGGACAGGTCTAGGCATGTTAGGTACACGCCCTTATTGTCTTAGGCTGCGTTTTACCAGACTTTTACTCGAAGAATAATGCTAACTCTGGAATACTAGTGTCAAATTACTATGGAGTTTTGACGAGAGTAAGCGTTATGCTTCGAATAATAGTTTGGTCAAATCGACCCTTGAGGTTTTGAGTAGGTAATTAAACTGGATAGTAATGAAAGTAAAATTATACTGTAATATAAAGTGTGTGTCTACAATACTGGCTTTTATTGAAACCGAGGAATGCGATGCAGATTTCTAGCCAAACCGTGAACATTATTCGATTCAAAATGCTAATTTTAAAAGTAATTATCTTTCTAAGAAAAGTTAATTGAGAAGCAATGTACTTCAAAATGAATCGTTAATTTGCACTTGACAATGACAGATCGCAGACGTTTGACAACTAAGCAGTACACGCGTTACATTGATCGTTCGGAGGAAATAAAATTAATTGTACGGTCAATTTAATTATTTGTCAAATGTTAATACTTGAAAGCGATTGCTAGTAATGCGTATTATTGCGTAGGTTGGGCCCATACGTAACTACGCATAGTTAAGGTGCATTCAGACCAAACGAGCATTCGCTATTCTATCCCCCTACTCTACGAAATTTGATCGTTACACAAAACGTGATTCGTGGATTTCGTAGAGCGGGGAATAGAATAGCGAATGCTCGTTTGGTCTGAATGCACCTCAGCAGTGCTTACAATGTGACAATGTAAATTTAGTCAATATTTTAGTGCATAATTAGAGGGTCTAAAAGTCAAAAATTAGCCCTTGCATGTCGAATGATACTTAATTTATTTAATGAGAATACGAGAGAAAACTAAATCGTATAAACGGCGAAAATTTCTCTACTAGTCAACCTTGAAGCAAAGCAGAATTTAAATATACGTTTAAAACTATAATTTTTGACTTTTATTTAACTATCTTCGCATTTTATTGGTAACGTCCGTATAAAAATGCGTCATGCCACGTCATGCGTCTACCACGTTCGCTGAAGTTAATAAAAATGTAAATATAATAATGTATATATTTTTAAGTATGTATATAGTATTGGGAAAAAAATAAAAACACAAATAAAATATAATTTAGTTTTTGATTTGAGTTTTCACAATAACTTTAATAAAAATGGAAAGATTGGTTGATCAAAATATACCTATATGGATTTTTTCTAAGTTATTCTTAATGCTTCATAATATCTTTATCTTGTATTACATTTTTGAAGTTCTCCAGTAATGGGAGTTGTACCTGAAGTGTGCAGCTAGCCTTAAAAGCACAGGTAATTATCACATTTCTTTAATTAATATTATTCATGCGAAATCAATCAATCATTACCATCGGCTTATGATCGGAACTGATTTTGATCACGATATTCACTACCAAATGAGCAATATTGCAGAGCGTATGATGTTGTACTATATAATACCTATCCTGGAAATGTTTGGAAACTCTCTTTGGAATCAGCCCGTTTGCAGTATTTTCTTATGAAAAAGTACATCTGACCCGTATTTATTGATCGCGAGGACCGAGTGTGTTATAGGCAGATGCATTTAGATATTTAAAACATAGAAAATAGCTATCATCAAGACACAATGCTGGACTTGCAATCGACTACATATTTGCGGGGTTTGCGGTAGAGACTCTAGGGCCGTGGAGCCGAAATGGTCACTTAATATTTAAATCACTGAAAAAGAAATTAATCGAGTCTACTGGTGACCCTAAGGCTGGCTCACTCCTAGGCCAAAGAATAGGCATAATATTCAGCGTGGGATTGTAGTCAGCCTTATGGGCACCCTTCCGCTAGGGACAGATCTGGGGGACTTACTTTAGGTACTTGTAGTCTCATATTTTTAGTTTTTATGTATAATTTTAATAAAAGTTTTTAATTTGTTTACTAAAGTGTTGTTATTCTTACTTTGCCTATAATAAAGTTCAGTTAGAAACAAATAATTGAGATTTTCCGCCAATTGGATAACAACAAGAAAAATATGAATTTTATACAACGAATAATGTAGCTGAATTTACTTTGACGTCAAAAGCAAAACAATTGTTTCCTAACTAGTGCGCAAAATGAACTTTGGGCACGCTCTGCGCGCGGTAATTTCTCTTTTTGACGCACTTGTTATGAAAAAAATCGTCCCTTACACGTGCAAAAACTTTTTTTAACTCGGGTGATTGTCGCCCTCGTTTCACTCGGGCTCCAACTTTCACCCTCGCCGAAAGAAAATTTTCCCGCACTAGTTAGGAAATGTACTATTTTAATGTTGCCATGAAAACGTATACGCGTATATATAATACATGTACAAATAATTTCAACCGGTACTTACCTCAAATAATCATTGATTAGCTTATCATGAATAATTTAATCATCCCAGACGCATTCCAATATCTATATCTATTGATAAACTTGATAAATTATATTTGTTAATCATTACGCGATTAGTTTAAGCCAGTTTTAATTTATCAGTGCCGATGTAAATACATAAAGGTGAGACTTTATTTATGTATTTTTTATTTTATTAAGAAACGTAGGGTCATGTTATGTGTATAAATGTATATTAGATCCTACTGAAAAAAAGTCACCACCCCAATTCTTCCCACGGCGGGTGTCATGAAAGTCAAGTAAGGGATTGCAGAGTGTGACTGACCATTAATTACATAGTAAGTAAGAGTAGATAGAGTAGAAGAGAGATAGAATATTACTATAAATTATGAAAATGTTAATGTTGCTACGCCCATCAGGGTTCATGTTTCATATGTAATATGTTGTCCATGAGTGCAATTTAAACAAATGATAAATGATCTGCATGATGTAATTTTGCATTGGTACATTTTCCACTGGGATTTTATTCCCATTTTGAAGCTGGTTACGAAATGTTGGCTACCAAACGGCACTAAAAGAAAAAATTGATGACGGGCTTATTACATAGTAAATTACAACTGATATTACATGCAGCCTCTTTTCTTTGTCTTTTACTAGAAAGAGATCCCCGCTAGTAATATGATACTCGTATAATATAATTAATTATGCAATAGATACCCTATGGGTAGGCCCCCCACAAGGTGGACCGATGACCTGGTGAAGGTCGCAGGAGTCCGCTGGATGCGGGTAGCGCAGGACCGGTCATTGTGGCAATTTTTGGGGGAGGCCTATGTTCAGCAGTGGACGTCTTTCGGCTGATATGATGATGATGATGATGCAATAGATCCTATGTCTCACATCCATATTTTTATATTATCTGATGACTCCACTAAGTCTTAAAGCAATTTATACTTTAAACCCTGTTTGGTCTTTAATTTCCTGTCAAATGTAATCAAAAGGCTATTGATAAAACCAACGTTATAAACATAATCATAATAATTACCAGATAAATTATCAGTGTAGCCGTACCATGACTTCGCAAGTATCGGTAACGATAGGTTTTTCTCGATACGTAAAGCAGGCCATCGCACTCGCTCCAATATGTTAGTGCGAGCGGGATAGAATGCATTACATATCGAGTAAAACCTAACGTATCCTTTACTTTCCAACTCATGGTACGGCTAGGTATCCATTTTGTGCACAGTTACGATTCAATATTCTATAAACTGAAGTCTTTTATCATATTTATGTCGATTTAAAAAAAATCTGCCAAGTTCGAGTCGGGCTTGCTCGCTGAGAGTTCCGTACGGTGGCACAACGATTTATGACGTGAAGCAAAACTATGAAAACGGATAAACTCGCGTATATTAACTTATTTTAAATTCATTCCGACGTTTCGAACACTTTACAGGGTTTGTGGTCTGCGGATGACCACGTGGTCATATAATATAGTATATGCGAGTTTATCAGTATTCATAGTTTTATTTCATGTGTAATCCTCGCCGTAACCGAAGAAAAGATTTATGACGTATTTAAAAAAAAACTACTTACTTACTTACTCGTTCAAACCAATTTATCGGTGGAAGTTTGCATGGTAGTGCAAATTTTAAAATGCCTATTCTTTTGTACTGTTTGTTTACCATATTTTTTTTGTTTTATTATGGTATCGTTTTATTATTTTGAAAAATACAGGAGGCTCATTTTACCACTTTGGAAGTGTTTCTCGCGCCAACTTAAAAAAAAGCCAGAGTTTCTTGCGCCAACTATTATACAGTTTAGAAAAAAAAGTATTGTAAACCTCAATATAATTTTTGAAGAAAATTTATCTACCAGATTCAAGCAAGAATTTTTTTTTGTATTTTTTTTCTATTTCTGTGTGAAAATCATAATTCGGTTTACAGAAGTTTCAAAACAATATACTCGGAAATTTCCGAGAATTTAAGCGTAAGTTCTCATTGAGAATGTTACTATGAGAACTTATAAACAGTGTTATGAAGAATATTGTATTTCACAATTGAATAAGCAAGGCATAAAATATACCTTAAAAGACATACAACGGTTTTGGCATGGTTAGATTGCTGGTAAAATTCAAATTGCCGAGAACATTCTCCACAGAAGTTTCGCAACTTATGAAACTTTCCTCGGCACATTGCTAGTTGTGACATACAGAAGCACGGGCAGACAGACATGACGAATCGATAAGTGTTTCGTTTGTCGCCATTTGGCTACTGAATCCTAAAATTCCGACATTTTCACCCGCTTTATGAGAAGATCAGCCATAATGCTTTTATGAGGTCGTCAACTTTTATAAAACGGCTATAAAATTCAGACATAAAAGTTCAGAGTTTTGTGTGATTAAAGTGATCTTTTACAGAATTCAGTTTTACAGTCCATCAAACCACGTTACTTTCAATTTGTTTTCCTAAATCACTACAATTTTAAGTATCAATTTTATACACAATTCATGACAATGCAATTTTATCGTTTTTTTCAAGCATTATTATATTTCACTCTTGTTTCAAATAAGTCACGTTACACGTTTATAAGTAAGTCTGAAAATGTTGATCCAATCAAACATTAGATATTTATTCGGATTGTAACTAAAATGGTTTTTACATTAAATTACAAAGATGTTCAACTGATTGATTTGTGTATCTAAAGGTACATTTAGACCAAACGAGAATTCGCTCATTCTATCCCCCACTCTACGAAATTCGTTCATTACACAAAACGAGATTCGTCGAAATTTGTTGAATTCGTAGAATCTCGTTCTTTTGGTCTAAATGCAAGTCCTTAAGTAATAGCTATTCTACGCAAAGTATTTATACACCGTGTTTTTATTGATTTCCGTCAAATTGGTCAGGTTACTTGGCACATTAACAGAAGTTGCCTGGTAGGTATATCGGCTTTTAATAATTTCGTTATATTTTTTTTCTTTTCATACATAATAATTGTAATGGCAAGTGTGAGAGAACCTTAAGAATAAGATCTCAGGTGACTGACGGACCATGTTAAAATAAGTACCTAACATTAGGATGTAATAAAGGTTGCAATACACTTGTTCAGTCATTAAACTTACTTTTTAATAACTCAATATCAGTAAGAGTTAAGACACTAGTTTCTTAGAGAAATTGATTATTTTTGACCTAAATAAGCTTCATATATTGATTTAAACCACGGGTGTAACGTCATGCCCGAAACGTCAGGATATAATTAAACGTAAGTTTACGCGATTAAGACCCGTTTGTCTGTAAAATATGTCTAAATAAGCTTCCCTTTAATTTAACGGAAATCAATAAAAACACGGTGCAGACGGGATTGTACAGTCAATTGGAACTGGAACAGGCCACTCAAGAACCATGTCAAAGTGATGTTACAAATCAAATTGTAAGAAACTCCATACTACTCATTATTTTGACAAGGTTCTAGAGCGGAGTAAATTGGTCGAGTGTACGGTCGGAAAATGAAGGCACGGGAGATATATGGTCGCACTTTGCTGCGAGATGCCATCAATTTTCGCACAGACTTTATCATTTTTATCTTATCGGTATAATCCCAGTTATCACTATAACATGTGAAATATTTCTTCAAGTAGGCACCAAATACCAATCTTATTTTGTATTCTTACTTAAGATTACTAGAAGTAGTATTTTGTTAGAAGCATTGGGACACTATTTATAAATACAGCATTATAAAGTATCAGCCTATCTCAGTCCACTGCTGGACCTGCCTCTTCCACAAGCGATGCGTCAATGTATCAAGTTGCATTTAGACCAAACAAGCATTCGCTCATTCTATTCCCTCTACGAAATTCGTTCGTTACACAAAACATGCTTCGTCAAAATTCATTGATTTCGTAGAGTGCGGGATAGAATGAGCGAATGCTCGTTTGGTCTAAATGCACCTTCAGGAGGATTTCATTCACATGGACACTAGCCCATAATCGCCACGCTGGGCAAGCCGGTTGGCGATCGCAGTAATGTGCCTGATGTGCATGTTATGATGACGCTGCTCCCTATCATGAATCCTTAATAAATGAATGGTCAGATACTTCAATCCCTTAGTCGACTTTTACAACACTCACAGGAAGAGTTAGGGTGGTGACAAATGTTTTTTTATTGCCACCACACAGCTAGAGATATAATGTACAGTGAAACATAAATAGTTTGTTTGCTGGTGGTAGGACCTCGTGCAGGGTCCGCCCGGATAGCTACCACCGTCTTACCCGTTAACCTGCCGCTAAATAGTACTGTGTTCTGGTTTAGGGGTAAGATAGCCAGGGTAATTACTGGCATAGAGGCATATATAAGTCCTCAGGGTAGGCAGCGCATAGCCGATTTTTTGGTCACTATGTCCATGGGCCTCAGTTCCTGCTTTCCATCAGGTGGGCTGAGAGCTCAGTGCTTAGCTCAGCTCAGTGTCTACCTTCGTCACGTAAAAAAGGCACATTATCATTTACAATCGGGAAACGTGTAAAGTCCACTGTTGAGGAACTAGACTGACGCCTCTTTTTTAGATTTTAAGCATACGTATGGACGCATTAACTAGGAGGTAATTCTTATCTCATTACTTTGTGTCTTGGTCTCAGCTTAACTGAAGACGATAAATGAAGGCGAAATCAATCAAACTATTGTTTTATCTATTTGATTAGATTGCATTATGGACGCTATTTCATCGTTTGCTTTTGGTATGATCGAGAGTTACTTATGCAGTATCAGGTTATGTTTATCCTGTATCTGTTGTACCGAGTGCCATAAAAAGTGAGATATTACATTAAATTCGTTATAAAATGAGTGTTAAAAAGGAAACTTTTGCTAAACCATCGTCAATAGAAATTGCGAACAAATATTCGAATTAAAGCACTTATTATTGTTTACTTAGTTTAAGATAATTGTTGTGGTAAGAAATGCATACACAATATATGTATTCAGCAGTATTAATAACGTTGAATGAAACTTAGCACATTTTGTTTACATTGCTCGCAATTCTATTTGCGGTGACTTTAAATGGATTCTACTCATAGTGTAGTGTTCATGTGGTGAGTTAAATCACCAGTACCTACTTAATGTAAACACTTTTTTATTTATGCCTGCAGCATAAGGTCTAACGTTGTATATATATTTATGCCCTTGTCTGTACTTTCCGGTCATATCCTTTTGCTATTGGCAATGGATCCATGACCAAAGTTGCAGGCATCCTTAAGACGCCCAATGTAGGCCAATCCAAGGGATGCCGTTATGTTTAAGAGGAGAAAAACAATCTGGCTGGCTGACGGGATTAAAAAAAACAAGAACTTTTGAAGTGGACTGACTTTTTAGTTACAATATAGAAGTAGATTTTTCATATGCTTTGTTTGTTATGAAAGACACAAACTTATTTTTCTTTTCAGATATGTATTTACTCATCGGCCTAACACTACTGGGGGGCGTACTCTCCATCCCAATAACCCCAAACACAGTTCTCCGGAACGATGACCTAGCCGCCCAATACGTCCTCCCTGGAGAATCCTACCCCACCTTCTACGATGTCAGACTCTATCTCAATCCAGACAACCCTGATTACTTTTTCGGGAACGTTTCAATAAGGATCCTCGCTAACTATAATACGGATGTCATAGTTCTTCAATCTATGGAGACAGATATCGATAGTATCCGAGTCTACAGGGACGGTTTTGAAGATGAAGACTTGTTCAGCGCATACGAACTCGCTACTGATGACACGCATATTCTGAAGATCAATTTGACCACACAGATTAGTCCCAATCAGCCTCATGTCATTCATATTGATTATGTGGCTAGGTTTGCTGAGAATATGTTTGGGGTTTATTTGTCGACGTATCAGGCTGAAGACGGTACTCCAGCGTAAGTATTATCTACTGTTGCCATCAGATATATGGGAGCGGCCAGTGCTCACAAATATTTAAGCAAGCCTCTAAGTATTACCATGACTTCATGACGTTAGAGTTCATGTATTTGTGAACACCGAGGCCGCTTCAATATATCTAAAGGCGACTTTACAAAATGTGTTTAAAAACCAAACCATTATGCCTCTTGAGAAGTCAAAAGCCTTAATTTTGTTGTTAATTTGGAGCGGAAATTTGTTGATTACTATGACCTATGACACAAGACAGTCACATAATTCATCAATCTCAGCACCTAATTTAGTTGATATTATTGACCCTATGAAAGTAGAGAACATAGGTTGAAATCTCAGTAAAGACAATTTATTTGTGTCTCTTATAGTAAACGAACGTCTACACAAACATTTAAGTTTAGTTTGCACGTATTATTCGTACTGTCTCAATGACCTGAAGCACCTACCTTAAATTTCGGATATATGAGACGATGGGAACGTACTACATTTATTTCAAACTTTGTCTGAGGGTTACGCATAAAATTTTCTATAGAACTTGAGGCTAGGCAGATTGGATTAAAACTATCTCTGAATATAACTTATTTGACAGACTTTTTATTTATCTTCCAGACGTCTTATCACATCTCAGCTGCAACCAACGTTCGCCCGACGTGCGTTCCCATGCTACGATGAGCCGGCACTTAAAGCCGTCTTCAGGACAACTATATATGCCCCCGCTGAGTACCCGGTCGTGGTCTCCAATATGCCGGAGAGGACTACTCCTTTGAAGTAAGTTTTTTGGTTGAAAACCCGTGATTAAGTAGTTTCAACTACTTGACTGAGTATCCATAATAATATGTCCACATGGCATAAATATTGATGAAATGGCTAAAGCTGCTAACCGATAGCTATAAAATACATTCTTTAGGACAACTATATCCGCTCACGCCGTAGGTTTTATAGACTTGGAGAAATATATTAGTAACCAGAATCACGATAAGAATTTAATTCAGTGAATTTTTGAATTTGGTGAAAATATTGCTGAAAATTTTAAGAGCTCCAAGCTCCCGGTGTATGTATTTTCTAACTTTCCCATACAGGCAATAGTTGTTTTTGTGTCCGCATGGGTCACTACTATACATAGTTACAACAGGATACACTTTTTTACTCAAGTTTTTACCTATAAGTACTTGACAGCTTATATATTATTATGTATTGACATACACATACAAACTTTTCGTATGCGGAACCCTCAAGCAGAGCAATCAAATTATGACTTTCACGGCTGTTTCATGAAGTCAAATTGTGATGGAGCAGATCTGCTCTTAAGCATACGAAAGGTGGAGCCTTTATTATACTCGTACATTTATCATTTTTATACGTAAATATTGAAATAATTTGTTTCTCAGTGAACATATTTTAACCAAAACATACATCACAGCAGGCTTAAAACCTTAATGTACGATTTGCAGATCCTTACATAAAGCATACTGTAAAATCATATTTGTTTGAAGGCACTCAATTCATTACATTTGAACTGGAATTTGATTCACTGGAGGAATTAGGGGTGGGAAACCGTTTATGGGGCGGTAATCGGTAAATTACGGGGTGACTCGAATATAAATTGTTTACGGGCGTGGTTTCTGATCAGCGACGCTCAAAATTTTAAGATGTCGTACTTAAATGTATGTATTATCGACAAAACTATAGGAGCTTATCATAGCAACATTGAAAATGAAATTCTGTTGCATCTTTCGTACAATTCGACTTTCAATGTTACTATGATAAGTTCCAATTGTGGGCCAGGATTCAATTTTGTCGATAGTACCTTCCCACCTTTATCATTGTTTTAAAATCTATAACCTGAAAATAATATCACATATTCAGAATTTGTGTTTCTTTAGTAAAATCTGATAAGGTTGAGATGGAATGCACGAAACAGGCTGGTCAATAGGTATGAATAACATTGCCATACGTGGTACTGTGGATAAAGCATCCAATATTTTGTTTCTAATGTCGCATTTGATTTTTTACAGAGACGACGTCATTGGCTTCGTAAAGCACGAGTTCGAAGACACGCTAGTAATGTCCACATACCTGCTCGCTTACCTCGTCTCCACATTCGAATCCGTCACCAACACCCAAGACGCCGTCTACCGCGTACCTTTCCAAGTTTACACAAGACCAGGGATCCTGGATACCGCTGAGTTTGCCATGGACTTTGGTCAGAAGAATATGGTGGCGCTGGAAGATTACACGGAGTTTGATTACGCTTTCCCGAAACTGGACAATGTGGCTGTTCCTGACTTTGCAGCTGGTGCTATGGAGAACTGGGGATTGATTGTTTACAGGTTAGTTTATATCCGTTCTTCTAGAATATTCCTGCCTCATGTTGATATTAGGTGACATCTCGTCCATTGTAATTGAAACGAAAATTAAACACATCATCAGCTTAATCTCAGTCCACCGCTGAACGTGGGCCTCCCCTACTAAACATGCGTATAGATGCATTATTAAGAGTTAAATGCCCAAAATCGCCACGTGGGGTAAGCGGATTGGCGACCGCAGTAATGTGTCCACTATGATGACTCTGCTGCCCGTCATTAGTCTATAATAAATGAATGTCAGTGACACTTCAATCCCTTAGTCAACTTTTACGACACCCACGGGAAAAATAGTCCAGAAAGCTAATTAAACTAAAAGCTATAACTTATCTTTTGCTTCTTTCCTTAAAAAAATGTTTTCATTATTAACGTAGCAAGTCCTTTATTCAGTCTTCTAATCAAGACAATTGTCAGAATGTAAATCTCGGTCAAAGCTACACTATCCCATTCAGACTTTTAAATAGGAAACGGTTAAAATGCTCCATAGCAAAGGCATCCGTTCTGGAGTTTTTAATAAGCCCCCTTTCAGCCTCTTTCATAACCTTTGAAGTTCATAGAACGTAACACTCTAGGGCGCTTGTCAAGTAACGAGCACTTTCCAAATTAGCCCCGGAGGTATTTGTAGTTGAAATAAGTAGACGACTAAAAAAAGAGTAATAATTAGAGTAGGAAGTTCTGATAGTTGTAATTGGGGAAATGTTCTTAATACAATATTTACTAGGGCATAAAAATGTGTGTACAATTTCTATTCAATTCCTTCTTTATTTGGACATAGTCATGCAAAAAGGAACCAAGCCACATGAATTTGTCATTTCAAAGATTAACTTGTTTATATTTAGATTTATAATAAAATAAAAATTCTTGTGGGTAATTAGCATAACTACGTCCATTTTGGTGTGATAATGTGAAATCGTGTGTCCTTATAATACCCTTAATTATACTACGTACTATTTAGGTAGAAAGATAAATAAAATGTTGCACATTCCATTGTTCGTTGAGTGATATACTATACAGATTGCTCTTTTACTAAAATACGTGTAACTATTTTATCATAGAATAGGTGTACCTACAGTCTGGAAAAAAGAGTAGAAATTAAAAAGTGGCAACATTGTAGTGTCGTCCCGTTTTCTCACGCATATTGATTTGAAAGGGACAACACAACGATGCTGCTACTTTTTAATTTCTACTCTTTTTTGCCAGACTGTACGAGAGGTTCAATCATGGAAATTTTGGATATTCAATCGCAGATTGGATATTTCTGACTTTTCTCTATATGACTTCCTCCAAACTACTTCAAACCGTCGAAATATAAAATTTATATGAAATTAAGTCCCGTTCCGACAAAATAAGTCCTTTTTTTGTATAATTTTACAGAGAAGTTGCCCTACTCGTCACAGAGGGCGTGACAACCACCGCTACCAGACAGAACATTGGCCGCATCATCAGCCACGAAAACGTGCACCAATGGTTCGGCAACGAAGTGGGACCTGCCTCTTGGACGTATACTTGGCTTAATGAGGGCTTCGCTAACTTCTTCGAGAGTTTCGCTACGGAGTTGGTGAGTATATTTTAGTTTAAGTGAATAGCTGGAATACAATCAATGGTTCTATGATCAATGGTGCACCTATGGTTCGAAACCGAAGTGATTTCTGCCTTTTGAAATCCCTTTTTTGAAGAACTGGTTCAACGAGGACTTCACCAACTTCGTTTACAATTATACTGGATTGGTAAATACGAGTATAGCTTAGTTTGAGGATAACAACGTCTTTCAAATAGAATATTAGATCAAATCTTCAAACACGAAAATATGCACGAATGGTTCAGCAACGAAGTTGGACCTGCTTCTTGGACCTATACTTGGCTTTATGAGGGCTTTGCTAACTTTTTCGAGAATTTCGCTACTGAGTTGGTGAGTATACTTCAGTTTAAGTGAATAGCTGGAGTACCTGCAGTATCCTACTTCTAACGTTGGTAAATTTCGGTATTTTTCCTTTTGGTATGAGACTCTCTTCAAATAAGGTCCTAGTAAGTAAAGCAAATAATAAGTAGTAGCTAGGTAACGACCAGTATTTACTGTGACATTTCAAACGATTTAATAATAAGAATCTCACCTGCGAACGCCGATATCCGTCGGTTCCGAGCGCGAATCAATTGAACACTTGACCTATTTCTTAACCGGTTACGGAGTAGTGGCACTAAGCCGACTGACACACAAACACACCTTTAGATTATTTACCTAGTGAAATAGGTGGGTAGACATTTTATAGCTTATGTTTTAGTTTTTTTAATGTTAGTTATAAAATGTACGATTAATTCTTTGAAAAAATAAGTCCCGCCGAGTTTCTTACCGGTTCTTCTCGGGTCAGTGCGATTCAAAAGTGCTTATTGCTTTGCCTATTTGCATAAAGAATCGTTTGACTTTGACCTAATAAATCTAATTTGTTTGATTTTATGGGCAGTGTTAAAATAATTAATTGTGTTCTGTCCGACTTGAATTAGCAAGTATTTATTAAAAAAATACCGGAAAAGGGAAAAGAACTGCCAGTTTCAGAAAAAAAGATTTCGTGTTACAGATTGTTAACCATTTTCCATAACATTTCGTAAACTTAAGTATGTGACAAAATCAAACCATGCAGAAATTACAGTTTAAGAAATGAAACACCAAAACGGTGATATTCGGAGTTAATTAACAGAGTTTATTTTGAAGGCTAATACTAAACTTCTCAAAATTACTCTCACTAAAAAACGGTAGTTATTTAAATATTTTGTGTGTTGTCGACAAAATCGTTTCCAAGTATGACTTTTTACCGTTTTACCGTGCTGTCAAATAAATGTAACCAGCGCGAAATTACAGACGGTTGAAAATGGCCTGAACGGCTTCGAGAAATGGATGGTACGGCCGTGCCTTTTTTTTTGCTCGACTTGGCGGGGGCACTGCCGTGCCCCCAGATATAAATCGATTAGTAACATTTTACATTTTAAATAAAATCGACTACTTTCCAGTTAGGAAAATATAGGACCATCAAGATTCCATTAAGGTCCAACGTACTCGTATATACGGGCTTCTCCAGCAAATAGCTTTAGCTGACTCGGTGGCCATTTACCTAGCGTGGCTGAATATTCCAAGTGGTCGAAGAAACTAGACGAATGGATGAAACAATTTGATGTGACCTGTTGCGTAGCCAAGATTCTAGTTTAAATGGATAATGATGGACGGCTATCAGGCCGTTGGGGCGGAAAGGTTCTCGAGTGGCGGGGGTGGTCAGCGTGGGTAGGCCTCTCACAAAGTGGACTGATGACCAGTGATCGGCACCACTCGTGCCACACGGCGGTATTTCGTGTAAAAAAAATATACGGATATGACTGATATTTTTTTATTTAATACTACTGTGTTACACACACTCGAACATATTTTTTGAAACAAAAACATGACATAATAAATAAAGTTTATTTTAAAGTTACTATAGAAACCACACAGTGTGACACGGGTGGTGCCGATCTCTGCTGATGACCTGGTGAAGGTCGCTGGAGTCTGTCAGATGCGGGTGGTGCAGGACCGGTCATTGTGGAAATCTTTGGGGGTGGTTTCAACAGTGGACGTGTTTCGGCTGATATGATGATCATGAATGACATTAATGTCAGCAAAAGAAGGGGTTGGAAGAAACATATTGTCGCTATACTTACTACTACGTTTGCCAGTAGAAATCAAAAAGAAATAAGCAAATATGGCTGCCTTTCAATAGCAAAGTTTCAATTTCACACTTACGTTCGAATCTACAAGTACGGTAAAGACGCAACATTCATTCGTGTTTCGCGATAGGCCTTCTGGTTCTCCAGGAGCTGCCTATAATTGTGAAGTATTCGGAATAGCAGTCCTCGTTGCGAATTTGCATTTGCTTAGTGTTGCAACCGCCCAGTATTATTCATGACACCACTCATGTCTCCAAGACCAGCTACAATTAATTTGACGCTGCGTACAATGGTCAAGAACGTAGGGATCAAGTTATATAGGATAATGTCTAAATAAAGCTTAGGTCAGTTTTAGATGGGTAGCCAATTGCAAATAGCTGGATGCTGGGGTGAATTTATTCCTATTACGTAAGGGTCACTTATGGTTGCATTCAATTCACTTGGTATAGACAAAATCTAGGGTTATGCAACAGTATCAGACGCGTGCGGTGTAGGATGGATTTCTAGATAACAAAACCACGAATGTGAAGCCAAACTGAAAATTGGTCAAGTATCCCCGGTTTCTACTATTTACTAACTAAAAAAAGAGGGGTATACGAGGAGTCTGTGTCTCATTAGATGTTATTGACAGCCACCGTAGCCTAGTTGGTGGTAGCCCTGTCTACGAGGCTGGATGTTACGGGTAGAATCCCGGCGAGGGCATTATATGTGTGTTTATTTATCACAAATATTTGTTCCTTGTTTGTGGCTGTCTATATATTTAAATATTTATATTCTATCTATCTGTTAAATTCAGAGATCGGATTTTTGTGCGACATCTCATACTAAATGTCATCAAAATGACGTAAGTCACTAAGAATGTCGCAAATCCATCCGATCTCTGCTCTGATAATATTATATCGTCGCTTGGTACCCACATCATAAGCCTTAATTGAGCTTACGAGTGGCCATTTCAAATAAATAATGTTCGAAGATATTTATTTACTTATGTATGTAAAAAAACATAGGTAAAAAACATAAACAGAACAATCAGAAACAGGTACAAAGGCGAACTTATCCCTGTAAGGGATCTCTTCCAATTAACCTTTGAGCAAAAGACTGAACTATAATATGAAAGGTATGATACAAACTTTTTGACAATTGCTTATGTTTGCCTCCAGGTGCTCCCAGAATGGCGCATGATGGACCAGTTCGTGTTGATCCTGCAGAACGTGATGCAGAGCGACGCAGTCCTCAGCGTGAACCCCATGACCCACCCCGTCTACACGCCATCGCAGATCCTTGGCACCTTCAATGCTGTGGCCTATCAGAAGTGTAAGTACTAGTGTTACTATAAACGCAAGTTGAAATTGTAGTGGTTGTACGTACTCCGTTTTAGGGCTTGTTGAGTATCGTTTTCCAATTAAGTAAAAAAGAAGAAAGAATTTTTGAGCAGTGGTCTGGGGGCATGCCGCAAAAACGTTACGGGCATTTTTCCGAGCGTTTCAACCGCCGTGACTTCGGTGGCAACGTAATTTCCGCGGGTATCTCATATTTTTTGGATAAATTGGTAGTTGTCAACTACGTCTACCAATATATCCAAAAGTTCTTGCATCTCTCACGGGATTCGTGAGCTAAGGCTACCACCGAAGTTACGGCGGTTGAAACGTTCAGATAGATATACTTACGAATACGATGCGTCATGTCACTGCGTTTTTTAAGCACCTTTGAACGGAGAACAACCTTTAAAATTTCACCTTGTATAATTACGACAAGTTTGAAGACGAAAGTCTGTGATCGGTGTGTATTGCCGGTTGCCGTATGTCATCCAGTATTGAAACGTGGTCGCTTACAATGTGCATAAGAAGGCTCGAAGTCAACCAAAGTTCAATGAAAAAAGCTATTGCTAGGAGGCTCTCTGCGAGATCGTATTAGTAAAGAGACCAGCAGAACCAAAGTAGCCAATATAGCTATCCGAATCGCTAAACTGAAGTCGCAGTGGGCGGTGTACATTGCACATAAAACCGGTGGCCGTTGGGGTGGAAAGGTTCTCGAGTGGCGACCACGTATCAGAAGGTGCAGCGTGGATAGGCCCCCCATATGGTGGACTGATCAGATGACCTGGTGAAAGTCGCAGGAGTCCGCTGGATGCGAGTGGCGTAGGACCGGTCATTGTGATAATCTTTGGGGAAGGCCTATATTCAGCAGTTGACGTCTATTTGCATACTATTTACAATATGAAAGGTAGTAACTATTTTTAATACTTGCGTGCTAATAAAATATCTACAGATTCCTATACAATACAAGCAATCTTCAAAGTTAGTAGCAAAGGCTTTCTTGGTACGGCAATTCTTTGAAACAAAAGAGTGTTTTTGTTCGATTTCCTTTGATGCCACTACTGTTGGTATATTTATTTTAAGACAATTGTGTCGCGCGACATGAGTTAATTTTAGCGGTGTGAATAAAAACAAAACAAGTATTTTTTCTCGAACATACAATGAAATATAGTCCTTCCGTTCGTTAGAATAGACTCGGAAGTATCGCTTTTAGGGCGCAGTAACTCACTGGGATAGAAATGGAATTTCGTAACACGTTTCAGGCCAAGGCCTGCAAAGTAACTTTTTTTTAAATTTCGACAACATTGTCATTATTTTTTTCGTGTTTCTTTGTATGTTTGAGAAAAACACTATATATATATACCAACTTGGCCGGAAATCCTCATTTTCCCAGCCTCTGATGTAATGTACTATTACCCTATTTTACTTTAAAACGCGTATTTCGAGTACGCGCCGCGCTCGCCAGTCTCGAGGCGTGAATGCGGGCTCAGTGCTTGATAATGGAGACCTAGGCTCTCCGAAACATGTCGCGCGTAGTGACTAAATACACATGTATTTAACCGCTTAACACGTTCGACGCCGGTGACACAGCGTGTGTGATCAACAAAATCTGATTCCTATACCAGTGACACACATAGGTACGTGATCAGCATTAGGTACCTGGCAAGTCATAGGGATTTGATATCGATTAAAAAGATGTCGATATAATTATAATAAAAGATGTGTTTATTGAATATTCTCGATTACAGTACAGAGGTTCGATGTCATATATGATATCGGGCCTCTTGTATGCAGATGTCATTTTAATTAAAATGACAATTTAAATATTCATATTTTAATATTAATTGTATATTTTGAAAACTATTTTAAAATAAACGCGTAACTACCCGTTTAAACGTATTTTTTATTTTAATTGAAGAGTAAGTACCTAATATTTATTTATGCCGAATAACATTTTGATGTTGTCATTCACAGTAACATCGATATATTTTTAGTCGATAAAACAGTTTGCTACATCACTTTCGTATAAATGCCCCGAGTTATCCCAGGTATGGACTGATCAGAGTAACCTTATTCTTATGCCACTAGCATAAATCAAGTTCTTCCTCCTATGCCAGTGCCATAGAAATACAAACGTTTTTGACACAAGTGCTGTGCCACTGGCATAAGAGTACAATCTGTTCAGTGACACATGCGTGTCAATGGTATAGGAGTTGTATCAGATAATTTCGATCGGCATGGTATTGGCGCTTAGTGAAACAGTACTGGAGGCGAACGCGTTAATTATATATAGTTTTGCCCATTGTTATTATAAAGTAAGCATTCAATAAAAAAACATAAAAAATTGGATTATAAACATATCGAATCAACAGATAATCCATACCTACCGGGGCTTGTTACGACTTACTTTCAAACTTATCATTCTTATCATTTTGATAGTATTGATAAAAGTATCTTATGCATTAGGTACCTATGAAGTGACGTGTGAACGAACGTAAGATAACACAGATATTTTATTAAGCAACTGTAAATGGGTTTTATCATTCGATTTATAATTCATAATATATATACTACCTACAATATATACTTGCAAAATGCGTCATATTAAAAAAAAATCAAGCATGTTTTCAGAAATTTCAATCATAAATTTGTATGTATGAAAAAAGAGGTGAAAATAAAAAATAAATAGTAAATAGTTGGACTTCAACTGCATACAAAGGTCTGATCTAATTTTCACAATAAGATTTATTATATAGGTATCGTCCTTTTTCGGGTGTCATAGTATGTCCATACCAAATGTCAACAAAATCGATCCAGCTGTTTTAACGTGAAAAGGTGATATACATAACCGTCAATATTAGGTACTTTAAACTTTAAATCAACGCTATCCTGAATCTGTTTTTATGGCTATAAAAAAGGTCCCTATTATACTACCTAGAATAGTCGCTAATGAGTCTATTGGACCCTGTCACCTTATTTTTACACACAAAGGACCTCGCAGCTAATGTAGAAAAAAAGTGGTTTCAGTTAAATTCACGAAATTCAAGTTTCTTGAATATTTTTTTTCATAAGGGCACACTCTCATGTAAGTACTTTCAGTACTTTCAGAAATGATCTAGTACATATCGGTGGGTATAGTGCAATACCGCGTAACTAACAAATTCAATGAGGGTGAATTTGAGTGTCAACTGTTTGATATTTGAACTCTATCTGCGTTGGCAGTTGGGTATTTTCACTTCTAGGGACACCCAGTTAGCTTAGCTCTCACAAAAAAGTTAACTTTGATGTCAGCTTTGTAACGAAAATTAAGCATTAAATATTAACAAAAATATTATTTTATCATTTATTCCATAAAGAATACGCGTTTATGCAATTTAAAAACATGAATAAAGTGGATTTACGTAGATATCTCATTCTTAATTAAGTGACTTTAAGTTAACTTTTTTGAGAGAATTAAAGTAATGCCCAGTTACGCGGTATTGGACTATCCCCGACTTTATTTTAAACCAAAAGAGCATTCGCTGTTCTAACCTCCCACTCTACGAAATTCGATCGGTACACAAAACTTGATTGGTTGATTTCGTAGAGCGGGGGATAGAACAGCGAATGCTCTTTTGGTTTGAACGCACCTTTACATACTAATATATTATATTAATGTAAGTAGTTTTAGCAGGTGGCATTTACAAAATTACCCTATATAATTATAGGAGCACATTTATGTATCACACATAATCTGCAATGCAAATAAATTTTCCATTTTTTTAAAGTTGTTTAATAACGTAACGTTTCGTTCCAGCCGGCTCCGTCATTCGAATGATGCAGCACTTCCTCACGCCCGAAGTGTTCCGAAGAGGCCTCGTTATCTACATCCAGAATAAGTAAGTGGCACTTCTGTACCTATGTCGAGTGTTCGAGGTTGCATACTTTGTACCCTTTGCTTGTACAAGTAGGTAACAAAATAAAATTGGTGGTGATCTTTAAATTACCCCCTACTCTACGAAATTCGATCGTTACGCAAAAGGAGCATTCCATGAAAACATCTACTTTTTGTCGCTTACGTGTCGCTATGGTAGCTACCCTAATAAAATATGCTAGCTGGTAGGAAACACTGTCAATCTTAAAGCCTTGATATGTTATTATTATACTGTAACTCGGCTTACTAATTTAATTTTTCAAAAGTATTGAGAAGACAGTGTCGCTTACGACACGTTTTCATGGAATGCTCCAAAACGTGATTCGTTGATTTCGTAGAGTGGGGGATAGAACAGCGAATGCTCGTTTGGTCTGAATGCACCTTTACACTAATCGGCCTAGTCCCACGGTAAGCTTAATTAGAGCTTGTGATGTTGGTACCAGGCAACGATATATTATTATGAAACAAATATTTGTGATAAGCATAACGATTGGTGACAATCTTCGGGGGAGGCCCATGTTCAGCAGTGAACGTCTTTCGGCTGATATTTATTATGGTGATGGTGATGATTTGTGATAAATAAATTAATTGAATAATTCCCCCGCCGGGATTCAAACCCGGACCCACCAGCTTCGTGGGCAGGGTCACTGTTAACTTGGCTACGGAAACTGACAAAGGGATCCTAAGGGAAGTATAATTTAAAATCGTTTTATATTTCTAAGTACCAAAAGATTTTGTGGGCTTTTCGCTGAACATAATTTTGCCGAAATATTACATGCCAACCAACTTTTCACAGATTCACTTGACATATCAACATTCACCAAATTAGGTAATTGTTTGTGT
The DNA here is from genome assembly GCA_025490895.1 of Thaumatotibia leucotreta. Lineage (NCBI taxonomy): Eukaryota > Metazoa > Arthropoda > Insecta > Lepidoptera > Tortricidae > Thaumatotibia > Thaumatotibia leucotreta. The sequence continues at coordinate 24,099 of JALPQI010014663.1, forward strand.
CAAAATTATCTTCGTTTTCTTGTTTCATACCACTCTGTCACGCTTTTAGTGGCTGTTTCGACTCAGTTATTAAAAAAAATCCGGTGCACTTGTATTTGTTTTCCGCGTTCGATTTTAATCCATACATGAGAAATAAAAACGAAACATCATCTCTTACAAAAATCACCACTGCGTCACGTTTTTTAGGGACACAAAATATGACAACGGAAATAATTTTGACCCTTTAACCATCGTTTACCTACTTTAATTTGGCTGAATTTCCAGTTGCCAACTAGGTTAGGTTGGATTATGACAATTTTCGGACTCAAGCAAATACGCTCAAGCAATTTTTAGCTTAGGCCAATGCAAAACCATGTCAAAGTGACAAGTGGTAAGAGATTTCTTGCAATCTGATTTATAGCTTTACCTTGACATAGTTCCCGACTTGCCAGGATTCGATTTTGTTGACTATACTTACTTACGAAATGGGAGTTCAACTCGTAAGTATAAGTCAGTCGTTCTCTGGGAACACGATTTCAATGCCGTACTCCAAACATCAGAGGTAATTTTTGAAGCATACATGATTAAGTCCCGTTTCATTGAAAATAATGTGATTAGTTATATTTATTATAGAAAAAAACCTGTGCAACCGAAGTTTCGTATTACTCGCTATTAAAAATAAGATTAGGTCTGTTTTTACCAAAATTTTTAGAGAAATTTCCCTTTTTAGGGTTCCGTAGCCAAAACGGCAAAAACGGAACCTTTATAGTTTCGCCATGTCCGTATGTCCGTCTATCCGCAGCATAGCTCAGTGGCCGTTTGTATTATAAATCTGCAATTTGGTACAGGTATACGTAGGTATTAATCATGCCAACAAATTGATAGAATAAAACCTAGAAAAATATTTAAACCAGTGAAGTGGGGATGATTTTTTTTTATTTCATGTAATCCTATGGTGTGGTGTATCAATAAATATATCTCTTAAAAAGAATAAGGGTCTTAAAAGAAACTTTCTTTCTAAAGTCAACATTTACGGAGATAATCGCTCCAGAAGAAATATTTTTTTTGTCCCCGCCTGTAACTTTTGATCCGTAGCTCCAAAAAATATGAAAAAAAAACATGAATACGAATGAAAGCCAATGAAAAGTGGGCTTATAGAATACTTTAAAATAAAACTATTTCGAACATAATCAGCCCAGCGGTTTTTACTAACTACGGAACCCTACACTGAGCATAGCCCGACATGCTCTTGGCCGGTTTTTTTGTCCCCTAGTCTTGGGGCACCCGGTATAATCGAGTTGGTTGAATTTTTTTAAAGCGTTATAAGCCTAACGATCAGTAAGCAAAAAATATAAGTTTCCTGCAGAAAGTTGGAAACGAAAGCTCCTTGACGGCTTACAGCAACGGAATGTGAATAATGACTGTTTTCAACTGCAAGACCAGTAGCCGTACCATGAGCTGCATCCGCGTTATTAACGAGTACTTACTTTCTATCTTCCTTGTCAGCCTCCGTAGCCTAGTTGGTAGTGACTTTGCCTACGAAGCAGGAGGTCCAGGAAATCCCGGCGAAGGCATTATTTTTGGGTCACAAATATTTGTTCCTTGACCATGGCTGTCTATTTTCTATGTATTTAAGTATCTGTAATCTATCTATTATACAAGGTGCCCATGAGGAAAGGCAAAAATTCTAACAGCATATTCCTAAGACTAAAAGAAGCAAAAAATGTTTAATGAGTTTTGGTCAAATAAAAAAAAAAAAAAAATTGTACGTTTTTTTTTTGATGTTTTGAATGTCTTAATACACAAAAAAGGATTTCATTCATGAAACTATCGCAAAAAATGCACTTTAGAGTTTTTTTTTACATTTGCTAGGTAATTAACATCATGGTGACAAAATCGTTTCCTAAAATGCGTTTATCATAGCGTAACGGTCTAAAACGGATTTAAGAAAAAATCGAATTTTCTCTTAAAATAGACTTAATCCAGAAAACTTCATACCTATGACATTTTGAACTTCAAATTTGGTCAGAAATCCGCTGTTAAATTTTTTCCCTTTTCTCATGGGCACCCTGTATATATCGTCGCCTGGTACCCAAATCTTAAACCCTAATTGAGCTTATCGCTGGACTAGGTTGATTTGTATAAGATGTCCCAAGATATTTATTTATCTAACCGGCTCGCTCGCACTAATACGAGTACGAGAGGGATGGACAATAAGTCCCGTTAATAACGCAGCGGCATTTCATAGTAAGAACAGTTTGTATTTCGTGTTTTATAAATTCTTTGCTTCATTAACAACGGACTTAGGTACTTATTATAAACATGTAAGCTTTCATGGTTGACTCTTACTTTAGACGTTTTCATTTTTCAACCGTTTTAAGCAAAAGGAGGAGATTTTCAATTCGACTGGATGTTTTTTTTATGTTGTTACCTCAGAATTTTTGATTGGTTGAATTGATTTTGATTAGTCTTTATTTATTTGAAAGCTGATGATTCTCGATTCATCATCATCATCAGCCTATGATAGTCCACTGCTGGACGTAGGCCTCTCCTATTAACTATGCATATTAGGATGTAAATGCCCATTATCGCCACGCTGGGCAAGCGGATTGGCGATCGCAGTAATGTGTCCACTATAATACTGCTGCTGCTTCTCGATTCATCATCAGCCTATGATAGTCCACTGCTGGACGTAGGCCTCTCCTATTAACTATGCGTATTAGGAGGTAAATGCCCATTATCGCCACGCTGGGCAAGCGGATTGGCGATCGCAGTAATGTGTCCACTATAATGCTGCTGCTGCTTCTCGATTCATCATCAGCCTATGATAGTCCACTGCTGGACGTAGGCCTCTCCTATTAACTATTCGTATTAGGAGGTAAATGCCCATTATCGCCACGCTGGGCAAGCGGATTGGCGATCGCAGTAATGTGTCCACTATAATGCTGCTGCTGCTTCTCGATTCATCATCAGCCTATGATAGTCCACTGCTGGACGTAGGCCTCTCCTATTAACTATTCGTATTAGGAGGTAAATGCCCATTATCGCCACGCTGGGCATGCGGATTGGCAATCGCAGTAATGTATGATGCTGCAGCTGCTTCTCGATTGGTTTCATTTTAATTTGGCTCACGTCTGACAATGGTATCCATAAGGAAACTATACAGTGTGTGTCTATGACCCGGGCTTTTACGGAAATGGGTAATAATACGCATTACTAGCAATCGTTTTCAAGTATTAACATTTGGCAAATAATTAAATTGACCGTACCATTAATTTTATTTCTTCCGAACGATCAATGTAACGCGTGTACTGCTTAGGTGTCAAACGTTGTGAGTGGCTGCGATCTGTCATTGTGAAGTGCAAATTAATGATCCATTTTGAAGTACATTGCTTCTCAATTAACTTTTCTTAGAAAGTTAATTACTTTTAAAATTAGCATTTTGAATCGAATAATGTTCACGGTTTGGCTAAAAATCAGCATCGCATTCCTCGGTTTCGATAAAAGCCAGTATCGTAGACACACACTGTATACGTCTTTTTGCATTAAGCATGTGCACGGCAAATGGACGAATAATTCGATATAAAGCCAACCGATTTCGATAATTATTTTTTTAACCGACAGCAAAACAATCTCAGATGGTCCGGTCGACACTAACTAAATCGGGATCTCATGATGGAATCTTGGAGAAATCGGCTGGCGTAATATCAAGTTATTTAGTGATCGAGTTTTTTTTTAGTTTGGTGATTATTTATCATGTTGGTTTAAAAAGTGACGTGTTTGGTGAGCGGCTGCTAGCCTGCCAACTCCAGGGTGCTTAGACAAGTTGCCAATCGCTAGCGTTCAATCGTCAATCGTAAACGGAAGGCAGCTAACTGTCTTTGTCGCACTAATATGAAAGAGTGACAGAGAGGGAAAACTACGATACGCTACCAAGCACTAGCGATTGGCAACTTGGCTAAGCATCCAGTGATGTCACATGAGCGATACTGATAGCTGATGAGCGTTTAAAACATTATGAGCTGCACACATTTATTGAGAGCGCTTGTGGTCTAGCGGAAAAACGCATGGCTGCTAAGCAGCGGTCGTGGATTCAATCCCCGGCTCATACCAATTAATTTTTCAAAAAATTATGTGCGAAGTATCATTTGATATTCACAAGTGCGAACACATCATGCATCAAACTTCTGCGAAGAAATTGAAGGTTGTATCTGAAGTCTCCAACAAGTACTGGGCCAGCGTTGGGACCACGCGAAATAGGCACGTTTGATATCAAGTTGCGGAAAAAATCAATAACAACAACACACAAATATTTATCACAAATATTTGTTCCTTGGTCATGGCTATCTATATGTTTAAGTATCTATATATCAAAATATTTGTATATTTGCATTTAATTAAATACATCATTTACATGCTAGTTACACAATAAAAAGTAAAAATAAAAACCCTAACTACAAAACTAAAACTAAAATTGCTACATTACAATGGGTACAACTTATCTTAACTAATCTTAACAGTACATTTTACAACACTTACTCAAACAAGTACCCCCGCATTGTTCCTGGCGCAAAAGTGCCCATTAAGCTCACTGCGTTGTCTATATATCTATTATATATATCGTCGCCTGGTACCCACATCACTAGCCTTAATTAAGCTTACCGTGGGACTAGGTCGATTTGTGTAAAGATGTCCAAAAATATTTATTTATTATTTTTACTTACTTGGCCAGTTTTGATCAACGTGTTTGAGTCACATTATGATGTATACATTATTTTGACCAGTAATTTATGTCCATTGGCTATCCGCAGACCATCACTGTATTATATATATGAGTAAATTAAGCCACTATAAAGTTGTTAACTTGTTTAAATTGAGTACTGAATCCTACTCTAAATACATTTGCATGCTGTATGAAGACAGCTGGAAAACGTGGAACTATATCTAACATAATATTAAGACATGTAACTAACCCTTTTTCTGCAAATAAATATATCTTATCTTATCTTATCCATAGTGCCCGTGGCGCCGCTACCCCGGCCAACTTATACGCCGCCATGCAAACAGCGCTGGAAGAGTCTGACCACAGCATTCCATACGGTGTGTCTACAGTCATGACCCGCTGGGAGAACCAGGGTGGCTTCCCGATCCTGAACGCGAGGCGTACGTCTCCTGAGTCCAACTCTATCTTCGTGGATCAGGTATGTTATAATATTGATCATTATCAACGTGTACCTTTCGTGGCAAAGGGTATGGTTGACAGAAAGAGGAACGCATTTCAATAGTTAATTGTGGTCTAAGTATTACTCGTACTATAAAATAAATGCACACCGTCTTATTACATTTTTTGAATAAATATTACATCAAACCGGGAGTTAGAAATTAAAATCGGTATAAATATTTTTAAACATAACAAGTGACATAAGTAAAAACTGCGTAGAATATTAAAAAATAAATTACATTTCTAGGAATATAGAGATTACTGAGTACTAACTACTATGTCATCATACTCATCATTATACAAAGTGTTTCTTTTCTGAGGAGGTTTAAAGTCTTCTGACTCCCTCTCACGCTAATATTACCGTATGAGTAATCTAGGTAGGTATCTATATGTACCCCATGTTATGGGAAGTGAGTCTACTTCCTATGCTTTCATTTTCTAAAAAAATTGATAATTCAGTCGTTGAGTGGCTCATGAGCGCCATGGCCCTGAAGAATCCTTGACACACTGAGGATGGTATGTGATCAAGCCTCTAATGTAATAAATAACATTGCAGCAAACAGCAGAACGCAGCCAGTATCAGAACGGCCTGATAGTGAACATTTCATTCAGACTAAAAATAAAGTGAAAGTCAGAACGACGGGTGTACCCTCGCAAATATACAAAATGAATATACCATAAAAAACGTCGAAAAACATTTTTCCTCTTCACGAATAAAGATATTAGATTTTTAAGCTACACCCGCCGTTCTGACTCTCACAAACTAAATATACAATTTGTTCAAAAATATGTTCACTCATGAATCAAATCAAGGGTTAAATCCTTTAAATCACTTATCTACTCGTTGAGGAATAACAACAAAATCGTTCTGAAACCCGTTCAGCTCTCAATATAATCCGGCAAGCCACTCAACCAAATGGATCGTGCTGAAAACACTTAAGTTGCTTTCCAAAAGGTATTTTCGTTACGTGGGCACGTGAGACGAGATTTTTAGCTCGATGTTGAAAAACAATTCTACTACATAATTATAAAAATGTATTCATGAAAACAAGTAATAGTAAGTGGTTTTTAACATTTTGCATAAATTATTAGAATTAGCTTACTACATGCTTTACAACATTGTAACGAATCAGAAAAAAAATCGGACCTTCTAACCTTCTATAATGATGTACTCCTGGATTCTTAGCCAAATTGCAAATTGCTTAGTAGCGTATCCTAGTTTTCCCTCTTTGTCACTCTTCCATATTAGTGCGACAAAGACAGTTTTTCAGGACAGGCTTTCGTTTACGATTGACGATTAAGAGTTAGCGATTGGCAACTTGTCTAAGCACCCTGTAATATTCTAATGCAAAAACTTACTTAAGTTTTGGTAACTTTGAGATTACCAATAAAAACTGTCTATAAATATTACGAAATATTCAATTTAAAAGACATTTTGTTTTCCAAAGGACTATCCAACTAAGTTGACTAATCGGGTGATTTTCCAAGGAACATTTCAACCGCTCGGATTTGTCATTGTCGTCCCGTGATTATTACCGCGACGGAAGGACGAATAGCAACAACATTGATTATGCTAGTCTTGGTATTGATGCTGAATTACGTTGGTTACATTAAATCAATACTCTCAGGATCATTTCTTGTAATAATATTTGCAGAGACGACAACGACGAAAGAAATATATCGTGAAGACGCTGAATAAATGAATATTCACCCAATCAATAAAAATTAAGGGTATGTAGAATCCTAGGATTCATTTTTATGCAATCACGAGATGACACATTATAAAATCCCATGACTGCATACATTTGCATCCCAGGAATGTATGCCCTACAATCAATGCTATTGGAAGAAAACTGCTTCTACCAGTCAATTTAGTGCGCTAGATATAAAAATGATTCCACAATCTTCCGCTTACAAGACATCTTGTGTCCTAGGAACGCTACCTGACTGACCGTTCAACACCATCTGGAGAACGCTGGCATGTGCCCATCAACTGGGTGCTTTCCACCGACGTCAACTTCACCGACACCAGCCCTCAAGGGTGGGTGGCTCCAACCTTCCCTGCTACCCCCATCGACATCCCTGGGCTGGCTGAGGCTGAATGGTTCATCGTTAATAAGCAGCAGACTGGTAAGATTTGGGAGCATTGTGGAAAACATTGAAATGTGCTTAAGAATATACCGAGTGACATTTGGGTCGTCTATAGTGATTGATTGTTCCCGGTAATTTTCTAATCTTATTTACTATAGGAAACATTTCCATTAGGAAATATTCTCCATACTCTGTCATCACTTAAAAAAACATTCCCATTTGCTACCCAGTGTCTTGACCATGAATACCGCCATGTGGTGAGGGCAGTAAGAATGCATTTGTCACCATCCTAACTTTTCCCGCGGGTGTCATAAGAGTCAACTAAGGGATTAAAGCGTCACTGACCATTATTTGATAGAAAATTTATGAAAGGCAGCAACGTCATCATAGTGGACGCATTACTGCGATCGCCAATCCGTTTCCCTAATAACCTCCTGATGCGTCTCTACGTGAGTTAATAGGAGAGGACTACGTCTTGCAGTGGACTGAGATAGGCAGATGATTTATTGAAAACCCCACAGGTTACTACAGGGTGAACTACGACGCGTCCAACTGGGAGGCTCTCATCCGCGTCCTGGCCGACAACCATGAGACCATCAACGTCCTCAACAGGGCTCAGCTCGTTGATGATTCCTTCAACCTTGCCAGGAATGGTCGTCTTGTGAGTATCATCATGTCCTCTACACCGTAAGGTAAAAGTACTAGTACCCTACGCTGTACCAATACTCGTCATCATAGCTTGAGTTGCGATCGATAAGATAAAATCCACAATTAGGGCATATAAGCGATGAAAAATGAGTGTGCCTTTAATGCTTCATATCCGAACTTCGAAATAATTAGCCTAAATATTTCTATATAATCTATATATCTAAAACACCTAAATTATTTGCACAATTTTAAGACAGGTATTTAATTTTTTGACCTTTTGAATTTGGTTGTAAAAGTCAATTTTGAAGTGTGAAAATATTCATAAACTAATGATACATGACATCGAAAACCTCGAAAACTTGATAAACGCAACTTTTAACATAGCTGCAGAAAAAACATCACACTTTCCCCTTACCATGCGCCAATTCAATGACGCCACTACATTGACGCCATTAGTAAGGAGCGTTTTTAGGAAAGTTGGTTTTTCCCAAAATGAGGTGCACTTTACATTGTAGTATCTCTGAGAGTTTATTAGTTATTGAAGTCGTTTTTTCAGTAATATTTACATAATTTACGTCTTTCTATAATTATCATGAAACAGAAAACATAGTTAAACAGCCTATTGGAACCACAACCACCTTACTACAACCATGTTGTAGTAAGGTCTAAATTCTTTTCGTTGTCTTATTTTGTGTCCCTAAAAAACGTGATGCAGTGGTGATTTTTGTATGAGATGATGTTTTATTTTCAACCTGATGTATGGATTTAAATATAGCGTGAAAAAGAAACACAAGTGCACCGGATTTTTTTTTACATACTGAGTCGAAACGGCAGCTAAAAGCGTGACAGAGTGGTATAAACAAGACAACGAAAACAATTTTGACCCAGTGACCTTTTGAATCGGACGAGAAGAAATCTCGAAATACATAATTTTGACATGGTTCTAGTGGCCTAGCCCATGTACACTCAGCCAATTGGAAGGCTGAGTGTACATGCTGCATTGACCAAAATCGATAAGATGGTTTCGGTATCGTCTCAGATTTCCTCGATTCTTCAAGTCTCCTTTTCTCCATCTCTTCGAATTTGTAGTTTCCTCTTGAAAACCTATTTCATTTATCTACTAACCCGTTAAGTCACCTTTCAATTTCAATAAATTTAATTCAGGTTCTGCTGATTATTTATTGACAGTTATTCTATTAAATTGGTAGATTTCTATCCAGATTAGGTTCTAAACTAAATCGCATTAGTAGATTAAAGCAGCCTCAGCTACTTTTATTGTTACTTTCCAAACCCTTAATATTTTAAAGCAAACAATTACTTTTTTACTTCTACACAGTTCTTCTACAAGGTTATTACACTCAAGTCTTGATGAGTGTTTGATAAAAACTGGTGTCTTAAATTACATTTTCGCAAAAACTTGGGAACAAGTCACATCAATTGCTACCAAATGCAGACAGATAACAAAATCCTAATATTTTTCTGTTTGTTTATGTGTAAGTGAGGTCGCCAGCGTTGATATTTTAATAGAATGCATAGAAACAGTATCCTGTATTTTGAGTGTAGGATTGGCAGATGGAAATCAGAAATCACAGAATTGCATTTTTTTTAAATGTTGCTGCAAACAAAATTTTAAATACGAATTTGACACACTTATTTGCTATTCTTACCCATAGTTGCGTCTCAAAACTTGCAAGTGTGCCTCTCATCTGTTCAGGCAGCTACAAATTAATCGTTATCGTTTGTCTGCTAAGAAATAAATCGTACGAGTATTATTGTGTATACAGGGTGATCGTGAGTATACCGACAGACTTTACCAATGCATTTTTGATGTCAATCGAAGCAAAAAATATGTGTGAATATTATGTCACAACACTAAATTTCATTTAGAAACAGTACGAAAACGCAACCCTAGGAACACTGACTGGTCAGCCTACGCAAGGCAACTGAAGGTGGAACTAGGGGATCCCAAATGTAAGCTAAATTCTGTAATAGACATAGAATTCTCAGCGGACGCAATAGTCCAAGCTGTCCACACAGGATGGATTAATAATTGCCCGGAAAAGATAACCCTGGCAAAGAAGACGCCGTGGTGGAACTCCAATTTAGAAAAACTCAGGAAAGAAACTAGGGCTGTCTTTAATGATGCTAAAAGGAACAAAAACTTTGAGCTTTACGCGCGAAAACTTACAGAATATAACAAGGCTGTAAGGAAAGCTAAAAGGACCGCATGGAGAAATCACTGCGATCAGATTGGGTCAATACCAGAAGGTATGAGACTCACAAAAGCACTTGCAGCTACCAAGTCAGTCCCGCTTACTTCCATCAGAGGGAGTAACGGAAGTATGACAGAAACGGGACTGGAAACCCTGGAAATCATGTGTAAAACGCATTTTCCGGGGTCCATTATTCACCAGGGCCCTGTGGACGATGAACCAATAAGTGTGTTGGAGCAATCCATAAACACGACTAGACATAATTGGGACACGTCTAAAAAGGTAGTAGATCACAACAAGTTGAAGTGGGCGCTGTCAACGTTTCAGCCATATAAAGCCCCGGGGCCAGATGGGATCTATCCCATTCTACTACAAGAGGGTGCAAGTACAATCATACCGCACTTGAGCAGGTTGTACAGAGCCTGCTTAGCCTTCGGCCATGTACCACGTATATGGAGAATGGTTAAGCTACCAAAGCCTGGCAAGGCAGATTACACCGAAGCTAAATCATATAGGCCGATAAGTCTCTCGTCATTTTTCCTCAAAACTATGGAAAAACTGGTAGATAGACATATAAGGAATGGACCACTAAGAAGGCATCCTCTGCACCAACTACTGTGCGCTTATCAACCAGGCAAGTCCACTGACACCGCACTGCATTTGGTGACTACTAGAGCGGAACAGGCTATAGAAAACAGAGAAATATGTCTAGCCGTGTTCATAGATGTGGAAGGCGCATTTGACCGTACCACGTATCAAGCGATCAATAATGCTGCCTTGGAACATGGCAACGACCCGACTCTGTGCAGGTGGATAGGTAATATGCTGAATAGTCGACTAATAAAATCCTCCCTCATGGGAGACGAAATATTAGCCACGGCAACAAAAGGATGCCCACAGGGGGGTGTACTATCACCAACCCTGTGGAGTCTAGTAGTGAATTCACTATTGGAGGAGCTAAATAAAGGTCCTCTGTACACAGTAGGATACGCGGATGATTTAGTGATACTGGTCACCGGGAAATTCCCAAGCACTGTATCGGAAATCATGAATGGAGCGCTGAAGCTAGTGGAACACTGGTGTAATAGTCGCCAACTCTCCATTAATCCGGCGAAAACTGTGGTAATACCCTTTACCAGGAAAAAGACCCTCGCTAACATGAAGCAACTAAAGCTCTATGGCAGGGTACTAGATATGTCCAGCGAAGTGAAATACTTAGGTATGACACTTGATAGAGAACTGAACTGGAAAAAGCACGTAGACCTCCTCATAACCAAAGCACTGAGAGTGTTTGGTATGTGTAGGTCGGCATATGGCAAAACAAGGGGCTTAAACCCTAAAGTACTGAGGTGGATCTACACTATGATGGTGAGACCTATCATTCTGTACGGTAGTCTGGCATGGTGGCCAAGAACTGCAAAGGGTACATGCAAGGATGCTCTGAATAAATTACAAAGAGTAGCGTGCATGGCAATCACAGGCGCGTTTAGAACGACGCCAACGGCGGCATTAGAGGTACTGTTGGACCTACCGCCGCTACACCTGGTTATACAGTCGGAGGCACGCAAGTCCCTGCAAAGACTCAAGATCTTGGGTCTATGGAGTGATAGCATGCCAAAGACCAAACATACAAGCATGGAACTAGACAGTTACATGGATAAGTTAACAAGTATGGGTAGTGATAAAATGCTGCCCAAATTTGTTTTCCAAAAGAATTTTAAAACTAAAATTCATAATAGAGCCGAATGGGCGGGGGGTCTACAGCCACCAATTTCTGATGGGAACGACCTTATCTGGTACACTGACGGATCCAAGACTGGATCCGGTACGGGCGCAGGCATTTATGCAAACGACTACCGTGGTAGTGTAAGTATGGGCAACTATGCGACTGTATTCCAAGCGGAAACCTATGCGATTATTGCCTGTGCACAGGAGATTATTAAGAAACACTGGATTGCGAATGTCATGCCCTCGCCAGACAAAGGATGAAAGACTTCGGAACCGGCTATCTGGAACCGAAGGAGGTCAAAACGCTACCGCTAGGGTGCATCCTCAAACATATTGAGTTGATAGAACAATCCCTGGGGTAGGTGAAACAGGGGGCAATTACACAAAAGATCCCAATGGGTCGAAGTGTATCCGTAAGGGCCCCGCAAATAAGATAAGATAAGATAAGATGTCATTTTCGGACAAAAAAACCATTATATATATATTTTGAATTTTTTAATACATGACGAGTAATAATTAATTGAATCAGGCGTTACTTTGCGGAAGTCCATATTCAAGAATGAACAATATTGCTTTGCTCTTCCGCGATACAGAATGTGTAGCTAATTAGTGTAACCCGCTATAATTACTTGCGTATTTTTTGCATGCAATTAATTTTCCCACCCTCCCGCCGCGGTGGTGGTTTGTTATAGTTATTTGCGTATTTATTTTTGCGGCGGGAGGGTGGGAAAATTAATTGCATGCAAAAAATACGCAAGTAATTATAGCGGGTTACACTAATTAGCTACACATTCTGTATCGCGGAAGAGCAAAGCAATATTGTTCATTCATGACGAGTAATAAATTGTAGGAAAGGATTATTTTAAGGGTTTTGATTTTTTTATGTTTGGACATTTTTCTGTTTTTTTTTTCTCATTTTCTCTAGCTTTAATCAGTTATTATATCAAGATGAAAACTATTAGTGTAAGAATTTTAATCGTGCAGACATTATTCAGTGACTCATGATGAAAATCGTTTTTTGAAAAACATTTCATTATCTCTTGAACTAAGAAGAATCCTGAAAAGTTCATAAGACGCTATAGTCTCAAAATGTGGTCAGGAATAAACCTTTCAAGTTTGTCGGGTTACTCACTATCCACCCTGTATAAAGCGAAAAATGATAAAATAAACGATGGTTTGATACTTTAAAATTGTACTGATTTTAAACTAACATCAAACATAATGACCGCAGTTTATCGAAGGTTTTCAGTTTTTTTTACCGTAGATTCAGTTTTCAAGTCTAACAATTGCAGTCGCAAATGGCACATCCATTTATTACAGTAATTGGAGTAGAACAAAACAGGAATTGTGGGCCGCGATATTAACTGAAAGTTTGCCCTGAATAATAACTAGATTCTGCGCTGTTTTTGTGTACGTATTTCAGCTGGAGTTAGGTCTGCATTTTGAAGTTGTTGTTGATTTAAGTATTGTGCTTAAATCGTACAATTTAAGAGCTTTTATTTATGTGAATTTGGTTATAATGCCAGAATCGGGAGGAATGAACAAGCAGAGTACCTAGTCATTTTAGTAGACACGGTCGAATGCATTTGAAGGGTCCACGGAAAGAATATGTCTAGCTACTCATTTGCTTTGAATGAGCTTTATTCCTGTGTAAAATAAGAGTGACAGCTGGTAACGACAGTTACCAAAAGCAATTGAGTGGCTAGTCAATTCAAAATGCAGAAGGAAAAACCACCTTACTTTTAATAGAATAAGGTGTAAATTTGCCCTGTTTTTTTTAAGTACTGGACATGTTTTTTTACCGTGGAGCCTTCATTTTTTTTTTAATTTATTTATAGACTGATATTTTTAACTTAACAACTATACATTATATTCTCGCCAAACTGCCAAGTTTGATGGCGAGATGCGCTCGTTTTATATACTTATTCTACATTAAATTATTATTAATATTATTACCTACATACAATCTTACAGTTGTTCTCAGTAGTAAATCTTACACTTTTTTTTACACAATGCTATCATTTGACACAATGCTATAATTTTTGTTGCTAATTCCTTGTCAAATTTTCTAATGTCAATAAAATATTGCATTTGGTTTATTTAATTTAAATACAAAAATTGTATCATTATCCGGAATTTAAAACCGTATTTCTCAACTCCTTGCAATCGCATAGAATAGAATATAAATAGAAAGCTATCTATTTAGGAACATAGTACTTAACAAAACTATTGAAGGAAATAACATTGATGAAAAATCATTCCTGAAAAGGCTTCCACTCAACTTGGTGTCAAGGCATTCCTTGGATTTATAGACGCTGCTCTTCCGTGGAAGCCCAGTTGTTCAAAATAATATTAATAAATAGTAATTTATAATGTAAAAGACATCAATCACTACGCCTCTCTTCTCTAATTACCTTCTTCTTCTACTTAGCGTTATCCCGGCCTTTGCCAGGGTCCGCTTTCCTGCTACATTTCCTCCACTTTACGCGATCCTGGGCATTTTCTACTGTAAGCTCATTCACACTCACGACAGCTCTTCTCTAATTACCTATTTTTTCTAATCGTATACAAACAATTATTAATTGTTTCATGCTGTCTTTCAAGGATTTTATCAAGTAAGTATTTATGCTAAATTGTTTCACCATACTTTAAACCTTTAAAAAACCACTAAAACAAAATCGTTAATTGATTAAACCAACAGCTTGCGACGCTTCGGTAAAAGCTGAAAAAAGTTTGTGTATTTTTCAAGTTTTTTAACTCATTTGCATTTCTAACGGAGCGACATTAATTTAAACTGTCCTACTTTCTTAATTTGAATTCTCTCTTAAACAACGTAGGATATTTTGCATTGTTTCCCGTGTGTAATTTTTGTTGTTGTATTTTGAAGCCATTTACCGAAATAGAAGGGACATGTTTACGAGAGCAGAGTACACGTATATTTACATTTACTATAATTATACCCTCCTGAGACCCAGAGAGTTTTGTTTAGTTTTTGAATTTAGAACTGTCACTTAAAAATTTTACGGCCTATTCCACAATCACCGAATAAATATGTGCATCAGATAACAGAAATAATTATTGCCATCGGTTTCTTCAGGCACATAATATAATTATAAGAAAAGAACAGCCTAACATTTATCTAATACATGTATTGTAGTCGCGGATGGTAAAACAGGCTTTTAAAGAAATAAAGGTTAAATTCGGAATAAATATGTAAAATTATTGCATACAAACAAGGACTTACGAGGAGCATACTTTATGTAAATGACCTACCAAAAATTCAGAATTTTTAGAAACTAAGATGCTTTGAATAATTCGAAATATGATGAATGCTGAAATATTAACTCCAATCACGAAAAACTGAAGTCAAAATGCTAAACCATTCAGACTTGGAATTGATGAATATGATAGTTATGTTTTTGCAAATGTAATATTCAGAGAAAAATCTATATTTCTTTGCCACAAACATGGGCACAGTGTATGATTTATTCATAAATGAGAACTAAAGATTATAGGTTATGATTGCGAAACGATCGTGAGTCCAAATGATAAAATGTAATGAAAATAGTTCAATATGACTATTCATCATTGACTAAACCATGGCAAAAACATCAGCATGTTGAAAGAATAATGTTTGTTAATCGATTTGTTTTTCAATCGGTTCAAAAAAATTCAGTTATTACTTAAGTATTCGTATGATGTTCTCATGGATGCTATTGTCAGAACTGGACCAAATTTAAATGGAACCAATCGGTATGCATCTGTTTAGAAATAAAAATAAAATCATCAAATTCGGTGCACCCAGTCGAAACCTCTGTAACCTTAAAAAACATACAGTCAAATTAAGAACCTCCTCATTTTTTTAAGTTGGTTGAAAACTAGTAATTCCATCGATTTTATGAAACAAATCTTCTTACGTTTTAAGTTATTGACATGTTTAATTTCCTATACTAACTCATGTTCATGCAACCGCCTATGTAAACTGTCGGACTGCAAAAAAACAAATACAACAAACAAAAAACTAAATATTTACTAAAATATAAAAACATAATACCATTGTATAATGTAGATATTATTATACAAGTACTTCAATAAAGTAATAATAGGCGAACCTCCTTATTCATGAACGTCTTCTAACTAGTTAAGTCTTAACAAGCCGCTAAGTATTGTTTGTCCCTTTCAGTCTTACCAATTATTATGTCTATAAGAGCAAAAGGAACAAAACTTAAGAGGCTTATTAAGTTAGGAGTCATTTATGAATAAGCGGTATATTCCTCAGAAAATAAGTATTTAATTGTTATTTGGTACTCTAATACATTCACCACAGTACACGTGTATGTTTGTCTATCTTTTGCTTCCTATACGCAACTCCTTTGCTCAAAGGTTAACTGGAAGAGATCCCTTACAGGGATAAGTTCGCCTTTGTCCTGTCTTACACCTGTCAAATTTACTGTTAATATATGTATTTTTACCTGTATTTTGTGTACAATAAAGAATTTACATACATACATAACCTGTTTCTGTCACCAAGCCTTTTTTCTAAAGCTACCGTCTTTCCAGGACTACCGCTACCCGTTCGAGCTCTCGCTATACCTTGAAGGAGAGAAGGACTACATCCCGTGGGGCTCCGTACAACGTGCGTGGAACTATCTCGACGTTGTGCTAGGCGGTTCGGCAGCGTACGACATCTTCCAAGTAAGTGACAAATCCGTTTGCAATATTAAAATATATAAATATACACCGTGTTTTTAATGACTTCCTTTAAATTAAAGGGAAGATTATCTAGGTCAAAAATAATCAATTTCTCTAAGAAACTAGTATCTTAACTCTTACTGTTATTGAGTGATTAAAAAAAAAGTTTTTGGACTAAACAAGTGTATTGCAACCTTTATTACATCCTAATATTACTTATTTTGACGTATGCCGTCAGTTACCTGAGATCTTATTCTTAAGGTTCTCTCACACTTGCCATTACAATTATTA
>JALPQI010014664.1:0-22591 GCA_025490895.1 Thaumatotibia leucotreta
TAGTGCTGTGTGCCTAGGTTGGGACGCACAGAAAGGAGGGTGGCGGAGGAGCCCATCTGGGGCTAACGGCAGCACCTACATAGCTCCCCGAGAAGCACAACCTTGGCGTCAGGTGGCAACCGGCCGTAAAACTAAAGCCAAATATCAAAACTCCTTGTACATGATAGCGAAACCGAGAAAAATGAGTAAGACAAATATTAGGGCGTCCCACTTAAGCGACGAGGATGCGAAAAATGCGAAGAATGCTAGGGCGTTCCCCCGAAGCGACGCTAACGACAAGGACCAACGTTTACACCCTCAAGTTTTTGACAAGCTCAGACTTGCTTCTTGGAATCTCGGCACTATGACTGGACGCAGCATGGAACTCAGTGAAATCCTAAGAAATAGAGAAATCAACATTTGCTGCGTCCAAGAAACGAAGTGGAAAGGGTCTAAATCGAGGGACATTGGAAATGGTTACCAGCTTGTATATTATGGGACAGAAACTAAACGAAATGGAGTAGGCATAATACTGGACAAAGATCTGAGGCAAAGAATAATTAATGTGGACAGGAAGAGTGACAGGATAATTGGTATAAAACTGGCGCTGGAAGGGCAGCTGCCTCTGAACGTGATCTCGGTATACGCACCGCAAACAGGATGTTCCGGTCAAGAAAAACAAGATTTCTGGGAGGATCTCGACGAAGTCCTACAAAACATACCACACTCAGAATATGTCCACATAGGGGGCGATCTGAATGGACACGTCGGAGAAAGGAATGGGAACCTATACGGTGACGCGCACGGAGGCTACGGTCTAGGCAGTATAAACCAACAGGGTAGAGATATATTAAATTTTGCAAACAAACACAGTCTTAAAATCGTCAATACATACTACAAAAAGAAATTGGAACACCTTATTACCTACAAATGTTCGAATCATGCCACACAAATAGACTATATCCTAGCTAGCAGTAATATCTTCAAACTCTATAAAGACTGCAAAGTAATACCAGGAAATGCGCTCACCTCCCAACATAGACTTCTTGTATCAGTCATGAAACTACCCAAGGCTATTAAAAGGTACACAGATAAAACAGAGCGCATAAAATGGAAGGAACTCCACACTTCCAAAGGATCACTTATGCTCGACTGGGCCCATGAATATATGACACACGACATGGACAACAACAAGGCTGTAAATCAGATTTGGTCCGATTTTGAGAAACAGTGTGTTGCTCAAGCCAGAATTACCTTGGGAGTATCAAGGGGGCCACTGCGTCTGAATAGGGATACAACCTGGTGGAACGAAAGCGTTAAAGACATTATCAAAGCAAAGAGAATTGCATTCAAAATGTGGCAAAAATCTGACCTAGAAGAAGACCGTCTAGAGTACAAGAATCTGAAGAAAATAGCTAAATCTGCAGTATCCCAATCCATGGCACAAGCTAGAGAAGGTTTCTACGATAAGCTGGAATGCGCGGAAAATGAAAATGCTATATATAAAATAGCTCGACAGCGCCACAGAGCGACTCTCGATGTTATGTCTAACAAATACATTAAAGATACCCAGGGTAGGCTGCTAACGACAAATAAGGATATCAATCATAGATGGAAGGAGTACTATGAAGAGTTAATGAACCAGGAATTCCCCAGTGAAGAGATGCCCCACATACTGCCTACTAAAGGTCCCTTAAATTCCATATCAGCTGACGAAGTGAGGAAGGCCGTATCAAAAATGAGTTACCATAAGGCCCCGGGACCAGATCAAATCCCAGCAGATATTTGGAAGAAGCTGAAAGAGACTGCTGTACCCTGGCTCACTAAGCTGTTTAACGGTATGATTAAAGAAGGCAAGATTCCGGAATCGTGGCGTAAAAGCATTTTATGCCCTGTGTACTTTGAGGATTTAGTATGGGGAGACGGTATCGCTATAACTTTCCTAACAAAACATTCTGCCAATTTCCGAGGGGGACGAGGTAGCACACATGTAAACGATCTAACTACAAATGCATTTCTTCTTCTCGTTACTACTCACGCACACTTAAACAATACCACAACACTAAGTTAAATTATCACACTAATACAGTAAAATTTCTATGCGGACACAATTTCATACTATCGACGTAGGTGTAATCGAACCGATTCATATGGCTTTCAAGTGTCTGAAGATTATCGTATCGATATATTTTTCTAAACGTCATAGATTGACGTGCACTTTGGTACTATATATTGTTGTTTTGAGTATTTAAATAAAAGTAAACAGACAATTAGTAACAGTTATTAATTAATCAACCAATTTTAATACAAAACCGCCTGAATGTCTTGCCATTAACCTACTTCAATTGATTATGTTTTCGTTTATCGCGATCTTTGATTACGAAGGCTGTAACTGTAAGGAAAGGTCTCGGTCAATCACGTGCATTTCGAAATCCGTAAATCAATTATAATATTTAATAAATAATATTAATTAGCGGTTGTGAAAGAAAACAATGTATGTCCATACGAGTGTACATACGAGTATTATTTATTTTGTTATAGTAAGAAAGTTTTAGTTAGCTGGGGTAAAACTCACTGAGGCTTAATTGTGAATACTCGTAAGGATACAATTTGAATACAAGTGCGTAGGTACATTCGAGGAAATTTAATGTTTAGCAATTTGCGGTTCAAGTTAATTTGGTTGTTATGTATGTACTAAAACGTCCAATGTAAAGTGAGCCATAAACTGCTAAACATTCAATTTCCTCGACTGTACAAGGTGCGTAGGTGCGTATACATACAAGTTTTTGCAATAAGTCCGGTGATATTGATATTCCTTAGTGATATTTTAGTAAGTACCTAAATACAATTTATAATATAGGTCCAACTAGCGTTAAGTAGCACTTGTAAAAATGAAGTTATTGAATTCGATAAGACTGTTTTTATTTACTTACTGTGAGAACACTAATATACGTAAACACAAGTGTCCGTATCTCGACATTTTATACCTACTCTCGACATTGTGTCATAAAGAGTAACGTTCACATCACTATGTATTTTCGCGCGTAATACGTATTCCAAATAAGCGCAATAAATATTCAACCTTATTGGCTTACATGTAAGCTTAACATTAGACCAAGGCAGAGTCTTCTGTCTTAGTTGATTCACTAAGTCTGATATTTCCCACAAAATTTAAAGATGGGTAGACCTTATTAACCTTAAATACGAGAATACAATAAATGTCAAACTTTCTCCATCAGTTAAAAATGAAAATACTAATTGTGTGCGATATATTTGAAACCGATTTTGCTATCGATTCCCTGGTACTTGATTTTCTTGAACAATTTTATGTAATAAAATGTTGTAATATAAACAAATAAAGCCAAGATATGAAAGGGTATCGCATATTTTGTATACATGATGTATTTGAACGAGTTTTGAATCCATACATAGCACATACAGGCATTTTGACGGAGCTTGTTACGGGTACATAACGATTACAAGACTGCGAAGAATCGATTAATGAAATAGTTTTTATAAACAGGTTTGGTCAATGTACAAATTCTTGGCCAAAGTCTTTGGCAGAGGGGAAACGATATGAAGCCGACTCCATTACTAAATCCTCAAAGCCTGTGTATAAACAAAAAGGGGATATCACTCAATGTGGCAATTACAGGGGAATTAAACTCACATCACACACACTCAAACTCTACGAACGGATTATAGCGAGCCGCCTAAATAACTATGTCTGTATAACTGACAACCAATATGGCTTCACACCAGGCAAGTCCACCATCGACGCTATTCAGACCATTAGAGTGGTGATGGAAAAACACCGTGCAAATAAAGAGAACCTGTACCTCCTATTCATCGATTTAGAAAAGGCTTTCGACAGAGTACCTAGGAAATTAGTTTGGCAGGCATTGAGAGCCCAGAAAGTCCCAGAATACTACATAGCGCTCATCCAGGATATGTATAAAAACACCAAAACGAGCGTCAAGAGCCCTGCAGGCCTAAGCGAGACGTTTCGCGTAGAAGTAGGAGTCCATCAGGGATCGGCCCTAAGCCCGCTACTTTTCAACCTCTGCATGGACTATCTTTCGAAAGACATACAAAATCCTACTCCCGACTGCATGCTATATGCAGATGATATCGTCCTGATGTCGAGAAATGCAAAGGATCTCCAGGAAACGTTTGATACTTGGGTATTACAACTGGAAACCCACGGACTACGTATAAGTCGGAGCAAAACTGAGTACTTGGAGTGTGACTACGGAGGCACAGCGCAAACAGGTTGCAACATCCACTTAGATAACCGTGAGCTACCCAAAGTGGACAGATTCCGGTACCTAGGTTCTGTTCTTACCGCAGACGCGAACATTGAAACAGACGTAAACAATCGCATTAGTACAGCGTGGCTAAAATGGAGATCGTTGTCGGGTGTGCTTTGTGACCGAAAAATGCCCGTGCGAGTGAAGGGCAAAGTATATAAAACGGTAGTAAGACCAGCCATGACATACGGCGCAGAGTGTTGGACCCTCAAAAAAGCACACGAGCAACAGCTACACACGAGCGAGATGAAGATGCTCAGGTGGGCGGGGGGCGTTACTCGACTGGATAGAGTGCGAAATGAATATGTAAGAGGATCGTTCAAGGTAGCACCAATTGCCGAGAAGCTCAAGGAAAGCCGGCTTCGTTGGTATGGCCACATCCTAAGACGCGAAGACACCTACTCCGTGAAAAAGGCCCTAAACATCCCTGACCAACCACGACGTAGAGGACGACCACCCGCCACTTGGTGGGCAAATATGGAAAAAGAGATCCGCAACGAGAATCTGAGTACGCAGACAACCCAGAACAGAGTTCTCTGGCGCAGATGTACAAGGAGACCCGACCCCAGATAAACTGGGAATAGGGGTGGACAAAGAAGAAGATAGTGGCTGATTGTGAAGAACTACAAAACTACTGTACACCATTTCTTACTACTCACTTTTATACAATAAACGGATGTATTTATGCAAAAAGATACCAATCCACACTAATTTGACATTGTAAAAATTTACTTTTTTGTTTTAAGTTTAGGTGTTAATTAGAACGAAAAATTCTTGTGGGTTGGTTCTTTTTTGCATAAATACGAGTACGTCCAATTTTGAATTTGAATAATAATAAATCTGAGCATGTGTCACGTTAATATGTAAGCAACTGAAAAGTCATATAATATGCAACATAAATATCTAGTGTAATAGTGAGAGAGCTCACTCGATATAGTCGTAGTTTAGTCGAAGTTTAGTTTTAGTTAAGTCTTAAGAGTTCTGCTGTGCCCTGACAGGGTATCAGGTGACATATTATTATATTGTGTATTGTATGTGCTTTTAACTTGATGGCTTGAATAAATTAAATATGAAATAATATATTTGTTAACGCCAAGAATCCCTCTAAAAACTAGATGACACGACAAACGCAAGCATTTTAGCAGTGAACGTGCAAACCTGTGTCTTCGAAGGAAGCGAAATAAATTTTGTCGACCCCATTCCGAAACTTCTTTTAGGGAAGTCTCAGACACAAGTCACAGACCCAAGTTTATTATTTTATTAGAAATTAGACTGCCTACTATGTATACATAGTGTCGCAGGGATAAGTGACCAGCTTCCTGGGACACACTGTATAACCGGAATCGGTATTTTCTCCATACAAAAAGGACGGTTCTTTTTTCGTTCCTTTTCGTTCTTCGGAATATAAATCTTAAGTTAATGGAGTACTTTAAAAATGTGATAATGTAAATTAAATAAAATATTGAGTAGTACATAAACAGTATAAAACATTTTACAATATTGGGCTATTTCGAGGTTTTTGTAAAATAACGGTTCCGGTCCCTGTACTGAACAACTTTTACTATGGGACCAACAAGGAAACCGCGAAAAAAATTTGGACATTTCACCCTATGGAGACGCAACCAAAATGTATGAGAACGACAATTTTTTTTCGCGGTTTCCTTGTTGGTCCCATAGTAAAAGTTGTTTAGTATGACTTATACAGTATGTCCCAGGAAGCTGGTAACTTCTCCCTGGGATACACTGTATTATTTAGAAGTCTTGCAAAAAAAGTGCGGATACCCTGCTAGCCACCCAATCCAATCACGTGTTACCGACACACGTGACAAAGACAGACAGTATAACATGAATTGGCACTAATCGCACGTACGAGTATTTCGCCGCTATACTTTCAAAACCTCGTATCTGCAACACTCAATTTATGCCACAAACACCCGTATTCCCAATGAAAAAAAGGTGACATTACCATAAATTTGTTGCTGTAGATTCGAGGTTGAGAATGGCGACGATTTACGAAGCGACCTGGGGACTTCCTGTGTCTGAAAGGACGTGATTTACAGCCAATCTAGAGCTACGAGAATAGTCTAGCCAATATTAGGAAACTTTGTCGAGGAGCATCCTGAACGCTGGCGACATTACTCACCAGCAGAAACGCTACCGGACTGACAGAATCCCTGGATAAATAGATCCGTCTGATAAAATTAACACTATCTTTTTCCATATGAATATAAATGAAAAGGATATCCTTTTCTTAAGGAAACATTAGAATAATCTTACATAAATATACCTAGTCTCACAATAAGCCAATAAAGCTTTTGGTCTTCAAAAAACTTAACCGTTCTGAAAACAGCACAATCATAACTTAAAATTGCATACTAGGGAATGCCCATATCATAGGCTACAGAGACCGATCAATCAATCAATCAATTTATTTTCCATAAAAACATGGTACAAAATACTAAAAGGTCATACAATAAATAAGGTCTCACATGTTTTGCTGATGTTGCAGCACATAAAATATACGGGGAACAAATCAACACCATAATTATTATTATAAATATTAGTTAGATTATATCTCAGTAGTAAACTAACACATAAGTAACGGTATTATTTAAACACTTAATTAAGAGACTGCCGCTCCCATAGTCAAACTATTGCAACAGTTTAGTGGGACGATATTGTAAAAATGTAATTAAAATTGTATCAAATAATTCAATAAATAATAAAAATAAAAGATTATAAGAATGAGGGGGAGATGTTATCAAAATATTTTATTTATTGGTTTTGTTATTAGTGGACGAGATTGAGCAATCTTATAACGGTTAGCAAAAGTAGCAAAGATGCCTGCCGATGACCTGGCCACGTGATAACTTTTGTACATTATTTGTGTTTGATACGAGTACTAAAATGGTCCATATTATATGGGGAGCTCCTTAACCTCATAATTATATTAATATAGTTTTGGTATAAATGAGTCTCACGAAAGTTTTATATTTAAAATGATTCGTGTTCCAATTGAGCCGTGTGGTGACGGCAGTAAGAATACATTAGTCACCACCCCAACTCCTGCGGGTGTCGTAAGAATCGACTAAGAGATTGAAGTGTCACTGACCACTATTTGATAAAAGATTGATGATGGGCAGCAGCGTCACCATAGTGAACACATTACTGCGATCGCTAATCCGCTTGCCCAGCGTGCCGATTATGGGCATTTACCT
Organism: Thaumatotibia leucotreta; assembly: GCA_025490895.1. Taxonomy (NCBI): domain Eukaryota; kingdom Metazoa; phylum Arthropoda; class Insecta; order Lepidoptera; family Tortricidae; genus Thaumatotibia; species Thaumatotibia leucotreta. The sequence continues at coordinate 7,508 of JALPQI010014664.1, forward strand.
CCTAATGCGTTTATACGCACAGTTGATAGGAGAGGCCTACGCCCAGCAGTGAATGATGATGATGTGTTACAATTGTATTGGAGATTGTATTGCAATCTGATTTGCAGCAGCGAACAGAAAACTGCGCAGTGCCACGTTATCCGGGATATCGGTGATGTCCTATTAGCGTCCCCCTAACGCGTCTCGCAAGCCTATTACACTCCAATAAATCCGTGCTATACTAATATACACTGTATGTACATACAGCAAATCCATAGACGTATAAGTATACAAACTAATAAACGTAGTCTCTGTGCCTTCCTTATAATAAAAGATGGTCCCTTATTTCACTCCACATTGTTCCACGATATGTATATAAAAAATTATAGCTATTATTTTGGTAACTAGCTACATCATCTCTGATGTAACTTACTCTTCTAACAAGGATGGACTTTATTGTGTTTTACAGTATGGGGTACATGTCATAAGTCATAAAATACGTCTGTTAAATGATTTTCCCCTTTCTTTTTTTTGACATAGGTATTTATCATATGATTTCTACTCAGAACCCTATCCTATCAGGATTGAAAGTACTCGCGATTCTGAGTGGAATTCATATTAATAGTTCCAAATCAAAAAACTGACGGACAACTTTAAAAAAATGAGTAAGGTGAAATGAAAAATTAACTAGATTATTGGGTTGTTTATTTATTTATAAATCTTTTAGAATGATTAGCGTGTAGTCCATTTTCTTCTCTTTCCTTATATGTAAAGGTAATGCTTCTTTATTAAAATAAGGGCATGGTATGGCTGTGTTGTCTTCAGAGATCGGATGGATTTGCGACATTCTTAGTGACTTACGTAATTTTGATGACATTTAGTATGAGATGTTGCACAAAAATCCGATCTCTGGTTATGTTAGATTTCAGGCGTTTCTTTTTTGTCATTATTTTCATAAAGATTGTGCTTTACCAATGATTTCGGAGTCTCATCAATTCTGTCATTATGTGGTTATTTACCAATTCAGCTTGAGAGCCAGTCTCCTCTTTAGCCCGCCCCCATGCCAGCTATCATAGCATAAAATTGCTGCAATCCAGAGCCGTGGTATCATCGTGTTAGATCAGTCCTTCCCCCCGGTTAGGCGCGTGCGGTACTCGCAAAAAAAAACAAAAGTCGATGGTATCCTATTATACTCTCTTAAACTATACGTAAGACGTGTAATTATGTGTTCTGTTCAGTGCTGTGACTAGTCCAAAAGCTTACTACAAAATGAAGATAACCGAATCAATAGCGATCAACAATGAAGTTCCACCCGACGAAAGGTTGAGTTTTTCAATGTTTATTTATACTTGAAAAGCCTAAATTCATAACCCTTGATAAATTACGTTTGACGTCGCGCATACAAAGCTTATTTACATAAACTTGTTGCCTTTCCGCCCGTGAATGAAAATGACATTAACAGGGGAATGACAAGGTGTAATCATTTAGGGAAGTGATAGATCGGTGCGAAATGATTTGCTTTGAGGGCTTCCCTCGCCCTAGTTCCCGTATTTTGTTGTTTACACTGTCTCATTCTAAATCCAGGGTCGTTGACCTGAGTGTTGACAGGGGTGGCCGCGATTAATTATTTTAAAATGCAACAAAATGTGAGCTGCTCACGCGACGGGTCATTCCTATGGTAATGAAATAAATGGCGTTCTGGCTCGGTTTGTGGGCGGTAATTTTTCGTGTTATACGGCCCTTGGGTACCTGACATGCCCAATTGAATCCCTTCCTGTATTTCGCAATGATTAGGAAGCAAGTAAATGTGTGCATCAGCATCGTTGATAATAATATCAAATGATCAAGTTTTCCCCTCACTAGCTCGTAAAGCGCTCGTTTATCCTTTAATACGAGCGGGTAAAAACGCTTTTTACACACTTGTGAATAAAGTAATTTGACATTTCTCTAATTCCTATAGCCCCCTACTGCCTAGTATAAGTGGATCTGTATGACCGTAGTAAACATGCGCAATCAGAGCTCACATGTTAAATTGGTCTTTTCTCATGTGACTTTGTAAGCCATTGGCAATATTTAAGTTCCATAAGTAACTCTATTCTACGATACGTTTCGACATTGAGTTTTAAATAGTTTCTTTAAGTTAATTTACATTTGGATGAGATTTGTAATCATATTTCCTCGCGATAGTGAGGGGAAAAAAGTTGTATTACACTTGGCGGCAAAGTTTGTTCAACTCTCGTGCCTTGAGACCTTCGCAATGCTCAAGATTCCAGTTTTTGATCCACTCGCTACGCTCGTGGCACAATTTTGGAATCTTTCGCTAGCTCAGGTCTCAATATTGGCACGACAGTTAAACAACAACTTTGCCCCTTTGTATAATAAATAACTATTTAACGTCATTAATATTAAATTTACTTTTTATTGAGGTTACGTAAATACTAAAAAAGGGAAATGTTTTTATGATGTTTCTTCAAGAAGCAAGCGATTTTGCGTCCATTAACATAAGTTATGCCCATGACTGTCACAAACTTCAGAGACAAAGCTAAAAATGCGCATAATTCTGTAGGCAAATTGCAGGGACAGGACACAGCCTCTAAAGGGACGCAAATGTGCCTAATGGAGACATAATTACGTTTCCACAAAAGGTGTTGTTCTGCTACAGGTGCTATTGTGACGGAAATTGTTTCTGCTGGCGTTTTTCATTAGTTTCTATCACGCCATTCTTGTAAAATTTTGCAGTAGATAACTGTTCCTTTTGTACAAATGTAGATTTCCTCTTGTTTTATCATTTTCTTCCTCGACTTTGACTTTGTGAACGATGATTTAATAAGTTTTGTTTTCCAAACATCTCGTCTCCAACTAACCAGAAAAAACAAATAGCTTTTGTTTCTAGTTTCTTGCGTAGACTTTTTATTAAAAATTCTTGGAGAATGTTCATTTGGAGTGTTTTGTTTCGAGAACTTTTGTTCGACAAACAAGGCAGTATCTTGGTGGAGTGTGGAGTAAAAGTGAGAATGTGGATATTTTCACGCGGTATGAGGAAAAAACTTTTGTCAGCCTTTGAGCTAAGGCGTGGTATATTCTTGTCTTGTGAGATACGCTAGAAATTTTTGAATATTTCATGCATGTACAGCTGTATAATTATCTTAATTTAAGTTCTAACTTACACAACTTATACGCAAAATAGACACGTTTGATGTCGAGTTTCGGAAAAAATGGCCAATACAAGTTCTAACTTCATCATTATCAGCCTATGTTAGTCCCCTGCTGGACGTAGGCCTCTCCTATTACCTTCTATCAATCTAACAAGTTCTAAATTATTACATTTAAAAAAAAATGCTGCTAATGAAGCGGCTGCTAGCTGCCTGGAATTAGTAATCTTGTATGATTTATGATACTTGCAAATAGTGTGGGAAATAGGGAACGGAAACGGGTTTTTTTTAATATAATTAACAACATCGAAACTATTTTTGAATTACTCAATTAACAAACAATTTGTTTACCGAAGAACGAAGAAGATCGAAATGAGAACAGTTCTTTTGTATGGAGAAAATTTTTTTGTGTAATAATTTGAAATGAGTGGAATTCCGTTTGAAAATACAATTTTCCGATTAATAAAACAATCGCTACTACCGAAGGCGCTTGCACATGTCTGCACGGAAATGAAATCAAAGCAACACAATAAAAATCAACGGAGGACGCTACTGAACAAGATTTCCTAGCTAGCAGTGATTCAGTGGATAAAACAAAGATCCTGATATTACCTATGTTGAACGTAGACTGTCTTTGTTCTCAGCTCTTTAGTCGACCGGCGAACCAAGAAACGTAAACAGTAATTCACGAAATCTTTGTACCTACCATTTTTGAACCTTAACGTACCGAGTGGTGTAAGTATTATTTTGCTAAGGGTACAGTCGATTTATGGCCCTGGTCTGGAAGGTACCCGGGAAGCAGAAATAAAGTAGACCTAAATTTTACTTGGTGCTGATTTTTTTGGAGGACGGGATTGGATTTTTTGAGGAAGGGATTGGATGTTTTGAAGATGAAGTGGAAAGAACTGCGGAATAGTTTGCAAGCGAAAGAGACGACTACTGCTTTAACAAAAGGGAAGGATATATGTTATGTTGGCAACAATATGATATATGTTTTTTTTTGGTACCGAAGGTAAAAGCAAAGTGGTTAGGGTGTTAGTAAACAATAGGTACCGTAACCCGTGGACATCAGCATCATACATGCGCTGTCACCCTTTGAGTTCAGTATGACCTTGGACTGACCAAATAAGATCATTATTAGAACAGACAATCTACCAACAAAGAGAAGAAGGAAGATTTTGTGGAGCGCTGTATCTTCTTATAACACCAATGTGGATGCCTTAATATGAGCACGAGCCAGAAAAAGGTCTTGTTGTGTAATAGAAGGTCATATCTGTCCGGTTGTATTACATCGTAGGTGACATGATTAATTGATTACATAGCTCAGTTTGTGAATTGTGACCAAATTCAAAACAATGGGCAATAATAATAGTTAGCCCGAGACAAAGACTTTGCAGGCGATGCAAATAACGTTCCTGAAGCGGTATTCAGAATGTAATTATTTTATCTCGTTTTAACATTTATGTAAGTAGATCTTCGTATAGGGCTAGTCTAGGGTCTTGACGAGTATATTGATACTATTTCTCTATTCCATTGTAGTCATCTGCATTACAGTAGGTGCTACAAGTACATATTGAATAGTAGATACACGATAACCAGGGTTCGATGATGGACCTGCAAGGTGGCCATAGGAACTCCGTAATAAAACGATACAACCATCGAGTTTGAGCTTGTTTCATTCGTCTTGACGAGTACTTTTCACGCTTGACAAACTGATCAAAATTATGCAGTGGATTACCTATAGGTACGGTGGCGGATTTGACGGATATCGCAACGGTTTGGTGCACTCTTAATACAGCAGATATTTTGTATACAATAATAAGTGCATTCTAGATGCATAATGTACCGCAGGTACCGCTATTCAAATACTGGTACAAAAATGTATATGTGTATCTTTTGCTTTTGACATTTGGATGTCTGCTAGCTAAACCAGTCTTTAGGACTCTTTACTGAGTTAGAATAGATATGGGCAAGTCATTTGGCTAAACTTGTTTTCTGTTCGCAATTTTCACCCGGTCGAAAATCGAGAACACATTTGGAAAGTCCGAATGGCTCGTGTAAACGTAGCCGCCATTGATCACGGCGGCGGCGTGCCAACGAAAGCGAGCGCTACGACACCAGACACTACCGCCGCACGGGCGGGGCCCCACTGATGGCGGTGGTTGGCGTAGATGAATTACCGAGAGCATAGAAAGAAAGAAAGAAAAATAATTTATTCAGTGCGCTTAAAATACAAACATAAGTACAAACTATAACACACAATTAATTTTTAAAGCGTCACTGGAAAGGTTTTCACTCGGCTTAGGTACCTTTGCACATATTTATAAAAATAATATTTATCTGGATATAGTCTGTTTGGTTAGGTATTTAAAAAAATGTAAACAATCTTGCAGTATCTTTTTATTGAAAAATGCGTTTAAAAACCCAAACTAGGTACTTAATGAAATTAAATTACTGTATTTCCTTGTTATATTATGTATATTTGTTAAAATTTATTTTGTACTCGTAGTTTTCAACAGAAAAAATACTGCAAGATTGTTTTACCTTTTTTTAAATACCAAACCGAACAGAGTATAATAGTAAGCATTATTTCAGTGTATAACATTGTAGGTAGGTCTGTCTCTGATGATTCTGATGAAGTAGATAAATAATTCCCCTTCCCATTGCCTTAGATACTGTATCTTTAGATTAATTTTAGTAGTCGTACCATGAACTGTCGAGTAAAGTTTACATTAGCGTTTACTCGATACATAAATCAGTTTATCATGCTCGCGCTGATGTAGGTATTATAGCGAGCGCGATGGACTACTTTATATGGAATAAACGTTAATGTAACCGTTGCACACAGGGGTATTTGACTCAAAAAGCTGGCCATAATTATTTCTTTACGTTTTTTCGCATTTTATACTTAAATATGACTTTTATATTAAACGAATTTATTTTGGACCGCTTTTACACCTTGGTGGCCTGATTGGGGTAGTCAAATTAATTTTGCATAGGTATTTACACATTAACTATTAACAAAATGTATGGTTTTTCTTACTCAGATGATGCGTCCGATCGGTACTCAAAATCTAATGTCAGATCATCATCATCCGATATAACATTAGTGTCTATATCTGGGGCAAGCATCATATTTCTGGCAGCAGAGCTAAAAGGTTTTAATATTTTCGGTGGCTTAGGCCTGATGCTATTGAGAAGTGGATCATCGGAAGTAAGTAACAGCCGATTGAAAACGTCTCAGTAACACTGTTCCCTCGAAAATTATCTTGAAAAGCTATTCCTGAATTCTCCGAAGTGCTTGTTCCTGGCTTCTGCAGCTTCTTCCTATGGGGAGAAAGGCATGCTTCATAACAATAGATCTATGCATCTGAATTTTGTGAACAGTTAGGGTCAGTGGCTTCCAAGGATATACTCTACATAGAATGCCGTATCGTCGCAATATGACTCAAACTACTTAGGTCTACTCTTTGTCCACTCGAGATGACTTCCAGCTCAATAGCAAATCTCTTTGTCAAATCGTGGTCGATTTCCTTTTAATATTCAAAACTTGAAGAGATCTCGGGATTAGAAAAAAAAAAACGTCTGCTGGTATCCCTGTTTTGGCATATCGACTATAAGTCCTAGTCCGGCCTAGTCTTAAATTCAGACTTTAAGCGGGAAAATATACGAAGAAGTTCATCATTTGATTGACCTTATGGGAATGTAGCAGAATCAGTAAGAATACTCAAAACTTCATCTAGCTTCTTTAAAAATTCTGTCGCCTTACATTCTTGACCCATGTAAAAAATGTATTCTTTGATCACAACTCTAACACCAGACGAACCTGTGATGATAAATCATTAAATTTATTTTAGAACCGCAAAATCAACTTTGTATATACCATTTTATAGTAATACGCAAGAAGACTAAATACGTTATCAAATCAGTAAAAAAATACACACGGGTCAGGTCCCGCAATATAACTTTTTCCATTTTGAGTTTAAGTAAAACTCGTAAATTCGATGCGCTATTATGTAGTTACTTAAATGTAGAATGTCCGGTAAATTAAACTTAATAATTAAGAAACAATAAACAAATCATAATAACAATACATGGTAAATTATTGTAAAGAGCTGACATTTATAAAAAACAATTGTTATATTCATTTAAACAACGTTTAAAAATTGGTAATTTTATTTCACCCTTGTGCCACACAACACGTACGTTTACCAAAACGCTAAATTGATACCCGATTGACAAATATCGTCAACTTCCAACGAAAAATAAATATGCTTCTGTAATATATGGGTTCCTCGACTAATAAGTCTAGCTACCAGTTTATAGGAATTCCACATTTTGTTATAGTCGACTAATGGCCAGCTTTAAGGCGTAGATACCCTTATGTGCGTTGCATGCCAACTCCTGAGAGCTCGTGTCTCAGTTCGACATAAATTCAAAGATCTCGGTGATAATAATAAGGTTCTTCTTAAAAGTTTCCTTATGGCTGCGGATTGTTACTGCATGCAACTGTTCTGCATGCAGTCCGGTTCTTTGCCAAATGGACCGCTTCGTAGAGATTGGATTTTGCAGGCCCTCTTGACTACGTCGCCCCAGCGCTGATATTTGCCTTCCATATGACCCAGGACTATTTGTTTCTCCAGACAGTGCATTTGCTACCGCATTATATGTCCAAAGTAGCAAAGGATACGCTCTTGACAGATCCGCAAGTCGTTTGGCGATGCCGAGATAATAAGATGATAAGCTCATTCGCCTACTGCGTCCAAACGATTAGGTTATAGGAGAAGCCTTTGTCCAAAAGTGGATTGTTTATAGGCTAATGATGTAAAGGTAAGTTGTTGATAAAACTTACACACTACGACGCTCTTTGTCCGAGAAAGGATTATAGAATATAGGTACTTCACTAAACGCTGTAAGTGACTCTAGACCTCATACTCCACATAGCTACACTAGGTACTGAGTTCATAACGAGCGGTTTACCGGTAGTTCGTAGACTATTGTTTTTGTTGAAACCCGCGTCTGGGTGAAGTAACTAATACTTTCGTAAGATGTTCTGTGTTCAATAAAGTTTTGATAATATCGGAGCCAAACGTGTAGACATATTGTATCGCTTGTTGGCTAGCAATTCTTGTTGACCATACGTTTTCATGCGATACTATATGTATGAAGATTTCGCGTTTACCTACTAAGTATAAAAAAACCTTGTGAGGATTGTTTTATAGTAGGTGTATATACGGAATATAAAAACGAAATAAGCATAATTAGTATGACCTAAACGGTATGTTTACCAGTGTATTGAGCACACGATATTTCGGCACTATCGCAAATGCGATCTTCACGGATTAACTGATCAATTATGATTCATATGATGATGACATAATGCCATTTCCAACAGTGCCAAAATATCGGGTGATCAATAAATACAGTTCACATGGTAAATATCCCGTTTTAAGTCATACTAATAATGTAAATGACCATGTTAGCTTAAAAACGAAACATTATAAAATGTTCAATTGCTAAAATTTTACCACACCCTCTTCGTATTTTGATAATGAAACAAGCAAACCAAACAAACAATACTCTAATCTCTGTAACTTGAAAACGAATCACGAATCGAATAAAAATACATTTGCAACGACCGAAGATCCACAAATCGAATCGCAGACGCCGCCAAACGCCATTTCCTCGTCCAACATATTTACTTTGCAAACCTCTTATTTGATCAATGCCACTGAAATGTGAACTAGCTTGCTTGTGTAATAAGGTTGCTTTTCAACCAATAGATATGTGGGAGATTGTAAGTTAGGCCCTCCACTCACGAGGCGACGCAAATGTTACGAATCTTATATGCACCCACTACTACTACTACTACATCAGCCTATAATAGTCCACTGCTGGACGTAGGCCTCTCCTATTAAGTATGCGTAGGTAATATAGACGCATTAGGAGGTAAATGCCCATAATCGTCACGCTGAGCAAGCGGATTGGCGATCGCAGTAATGTGTCCACTATGATGACGCTGCTGCCCATCATCAATATGCACCTACTCCTACTCAATTGCGGGTAGTTAGTCTAATTGTAGGTATAACATACGCATCTTGCTCTCACTTGCCTACTTCCTCTGGGGCTATTTAGTATAGTCGACGTCAAAGTTATTGTGACGATTTAGGTATCAAAATTATATTTAGTTTCATAACTTTCTTGTCTATATTCAGGTTACGTAGGTACATTTAATATGTTTTTGGCACCTAAACCGTAATGACATTTGTCGATTGTTTAATATTATCTCAAACGAACTAAACACTAAGGTTTCAGCAAATCAAGTGGAACTTAATGTAGATTGAGTAGTATTTCATTGAGTAGTATTATATTGATAATTATTAAGGAACTTAATTCCCATCAGGCAGTAATAAATTCTATGAGTTTACATGAAAAAAATATGGCTTCTACAAAATGTATGACAAAAGATTAATCTAACGCCATTTTAAATACAATTCGAATATAGTTAACCGGCGAAGCAGCTGAGTGAATACGCAGCCATTACGTAGATGTGTCGCGCCGTATCGTGTGTGAAACGAAGCGAATATACATGATGACGACTCAACGACGCATATGAATACGGGTCTGAAAAATAAAATAGGTATACTCTGTTTGGTTTGGTGTTTAAAAAAAGGTAAACAATCATGCAGTATCTTTTTATTGAAAAATGCATGTAAAAATCCAAACTAGGTACTTAATGAATCAAAAACAATGTAAATCACTGTATTTCCTTGGTACATTATGTATACTTGCTAAAACTTATTTTCTACTCGTAGTTTTCAGTAAAAAGATACTCGTGAGAGGAGGGCCTACGCGTTTCAATATGGCGTTCGATTTCCGGCCCGACTAGTAAACGGTTTATGCTGGATTACATGGTACGTTTATTTTAATCAGCCGATGCTGGATTGGCTGAATTGCTCTTTGGACAGAGCTCATGGGATTATGCTTTTCATCGCTTTGCGCACAAACAAAATTACCTGTAATGCATAAATTACCGAGAGTATGAAATTGTATATTTAGTAAATGTGTAGAACCTATACTGTCTATTTTTTATACGACTGCCAAAAGGAGAGTATATTTAGCCCCTATGTAATGAAGTAAATTGTAGAACCTATGGTGTATTTTTACTTTTTACTATATTAAAATATGCTCGTACCGGGTACTCACGTAATTTAGGTCGATGATTGCTCAACATGTTTCGACCCATTAAGAGGCTTTGGCTTTACACGTCGGGCTTTGGCCAAGGGTGCTGCGTTTTCCTTTAACCTTAACTTTTTCTATTACATAATTTGAGGGTATACCTTCTGGTCGCATAATCTTTTTTGGCATACTTTTCTTCGCATAATTTGTATTAGCATAAATGTACTTTCGCATAGTAATTATTTCGGCATACTACTTTGTTCGCATATTAAAGTTTTGTAATAATTTATCTTGGACTAATTTATATTTGCCTAATGTATACTACGCATATTACTGTTTGGACTAATGGTTAATAGTCATATATAATTTCGGAAACCATGATTTTAGTTCCCTATTTGAAGAGAACACTTTTTCGCCGTTGTTTAATAAGAATTTTAAATCAATTAACATGCATTTTACATATTCAGTGTTTTAAATATTTTAGAATGTTCTTTTATTTTGTTGCGGGTCTCTTGAATCTAAAATATTAAAATGCGTCAATATCTAAATTCAAAGTATAGATAAATTAGGTTAGGTTAGGTTAGTGTGTTGCCCAGGCGCGAAGCGCCTAAACTACGCAGAACAGGGGGTCTGCATCGCAGACCCCCGTCGACCTCACTATTGTTCCCATATATTATACAGATTATAAACACTTGATTTGCCATGTTGAAACAATCGATTTTCCTTAATCGCTTATATTTTTTTATTACTCACCGTTACTTTTATTCATAAAACTAAATGTGAACCTACCGTCATTCTCCGTATACTGTAAAACGCCTGTAGTTTTTGTAATAGCATGTCAATCATCATGTCGTTGGTAGTCTAATTTTAGGATTAACTATTTGTATGCATCGTGAAATGATGCGTAACAATTATTATGCAATTTTGTATTTATGCTGTGTGATGTTAGTTATTATGACGGGTATGCCTTTAGTGTCTATGCTTTTAAATATTATGCGTAAAACAATATGCATAAATACTATTAGCCTTGTCAATATTTCGGCTAAAAGACATTATGCGTAACTATATTATTACATTTGTTATTATGCATCCCAATAGTGAACCATTTCGAGGTGATTTTGAGAATGTCCTGCAACTTGTACATAGCTTACCTCATCTGACTGTTCTTATCAAATTAAAATGTTGCATGTTGTTCCACAAACACCACAGTTACCTTATGTGTTATGAGAGCATAACACATAAGGTAACGAATGGCGGCGGACAGGTAACTTTGTAATCTAATCAGCAAAACTTCAGTACCGAGTACCGTCTTGCCATACGAGGTTAGGAGCAAAGTTCTTCGTTACTTCTAATACACAACATCCGGTAAACTAACACATGAACTACCGAGAATTGCGAAAATTTAGAGCACCTGTCTTTGTCATACCTATGACGCGATTATTGGAGTGACAGAGGCAAGATGGGTGCGGATTTCGAAGTTCACTGGCGGGCCACTGAATGTACTGTATGAAATTTCGGATGTACGAGGTGTGTGACAAGTTACTATGACACATCTTTTCGGCCAATATATTTTCGTCCAGATATTTTTAACAACTTTCAAAATGTCTCCAATGTCTAGACTAAAGATGTTTCCGTGTAGGTAGCCTCATATGTGAAAATCTATTTCAGTACCTATATCTAAAAATCTTTTTCACCCTCATCATCATCATCATCATATCAGCCGAAAAACGTCCACTGCTGAACATAGGCCTCCCCCAAAGATTGCCACAAAGACCGGTCCTGCGCCACCCGCATCCAGCGGACTCCTGCGACCTTCACCAGGTCATCGGTCCACCTTGTGGGGGGCCTACCCACGCTTTTTCACCCTGTTACACGAAAAAGTGCAGAAAATGTTAAGTTACCAGGATTTTAATATATGCCAAGCTATTAGACAAAGGTAAACTCGTAAAAGCCGCGGCAAAAGCCTTTGCCGCGCTTAAGATTACCGTCTACATTGCTTTCATCACTGAAGGTGAAGCCAATTTCCTTTTTCATTTTTTCACGGATTCTTAGGTCAGCATCCCTGTATAATAATTATTAGAGCTAATTTAAAACAGAGAATTTTCAGAATGGAAATCATTTAGGATATTGCGTTTCTCTTTGCGAATTTCACGCATAAATGAGCTATTGGGACTTGGGATCGATTTAATTAAATGTAGGTGTCAATTTTGTGTCGTTAGATCGAAAGGTGAGATGAGAATCCTTTTGATGGCAATGAAAGTAATTACTGTTAGGAAATTGGACGTTTAATTAATATTAAAGTTGTTGAACGAACAGTTAAAAATTAAATAATTTAGAAGCAATTCTCTTTTTGGAGTGGCTATAGCCCCTGAGCTCTAAGAACTTACTTTTGAGTCTTTTGACAGTTGTAGATTAACCCTTATTAATATAAGGGTAAAGCTCACCATTTTTCCGATAGACTGAACGTCATACATATGAGGCTCCTGTCTGTCCAGTCAAATGTTCATTCTTAGAAATCGACAACTATAAGTAATTACTACATTTGAATTGTTATACCTATCGACTTGAAGAAAAAATCATATTATAATCGGGAATTGGTGCATGCCACCATGTAGCAGTTCTGAAAAATGAATGAATTTGCAGGGCAAGTGTGACTCTGACAGCACCAATTGGCGATTAATAAGCTTTTGCATGGAGAGAAGAAGTTATTGTTTGTTTTCGTAAAAATGCTTAGTTGTTTTCTTTCGAATTCTTCATTGGATCCATTTTCCATGAATGGGTAATAGATAACAGATAAGGCTGTACATTGAAATAGTTTATTCGGTACCATACATTTTTTGTTTATCTCTCAACGAGTACCATTTGGATGACCGCCATCAGGCACTTTGATCTGGTTTCCATTAGAAATGCGTACACATTCATAAAATTATATAATGTTGGTAGTAACAATACGAAAAATGTGTGTGTCCCTGCTACCTTCCTGTATCCATGAGGTACACTTCGAGAATAAACTTTATTAGCTACAATTTTATCTGATCCTATATTAAGATAAGAATATACCTGAAAAATCTTGAATTAAAATTTTTAGGCTTAGGCTAAGATAAAAGATCTTCACAGACAATCGAGCGGTTGACGGACAACCAACAACCAAGTGACAAGGGTTAAATTTTTTCTTCGGAGGTATGAATGAAAGTCTGAGACATGTGATTCACCGCAAATTTACAAGCAGCATTGATTTTAATTTTTTTTTGTGATTTTTTTATGCATGCGCCAAGAAAGCTGAGAATGTAGGTTTGAATCTCACCTTAGACGTTGGCAAACTCCAAAGCCCAAACCACCACTCCAAAGTCCCCAAAGTCCGGTCTTTTTTTGGTACCTATAGTCCTTCATTTTCTCACTGACCTGTTGCTAGCAAAGGACATGTTATGTTATGTTCAGGGAGGCCTACGTCCAGCAGTAGACTGTAATGAGCTGATGTCGTAACAGCTTTATCATTTGTTTCAGCTGCTACTCAATCCCAGCCAACAACATGTCGGGCGGCTCTCACGTGTCCCGCGCGAGCGACTCCCTGGGCCGGGGCTCCGCGCCATTACCCAGCCCGGCCTCTGCCGGGGCGGCGCTGGTGTCGCCGGAGACTCTGAGCCGGCACAGCAGCCCGCCGCCGCTGCCGCCGCTGCGCCAGCCGGCGCCGTCCTGCTCGCATCCCGTGCATATGGAGACGCCCATCAAGTTAGTTATATCCATGTCATACTTATAACTTAAGAGTCTCTAGACGGAGATGAATGGTGGCAGAAAAGGGAGTCCATTCTACATATAACTACTGACACCCGTCAAGTGAGTACTCCTAAGATGTCATTCTGCAGATTTGTCCTTGTCCTTGTGTCGTAACTTCGTCAAACACCTATGTTTGACGAAGTTACGACTTATACTGAAAGTATGAAAATTGACATGGATTTGAGGCTGAGAGAAATTTCGAGATTAGATAACATGCAATGGGACTATCTGTCATAATCTGTCTATCTAAAAGATAAATTGTCTAGTACCTACTGTACCTAGAGCCACCTTTTGGATCGCTTTGCTAGCGTTTGGCCTACTATCTGTCTATCTAGATAAGTAGTAACTAGTAAATAGTAACTAGTCTGATGTCATTTTCCTCATCGGGACGAGCTTTGCCTAGCGCGAAGGTCAGTACACTCAGTACTTAGGTAGTATCAAGGCTTGGTCAAGGACCAACGAGCGAATACTCGCTCTAGAAGGTCCCAGCTCCCAGCCAACATGTCAGGCTTGCTCGTCCCCCGTGACCTGGGGCAGGGCTCCGCGCCGCTGCCCAGCCCGGCCTCTGCCGGGGCAGCGCTGGTGTCGCCGGAGACTCTGAGCCGGCACAGCAGCCCGCCGCCGCTGCCGCCCCTGCGCCAGCCGGCGCCGTCCTGCTCGCACCCTGTGCATATGGAGACGCCCATCAAGTTAGTTATATCCACTTCATTCTTATAATTAAAGAGTCTAAGGCAAGTAGTTCTATAAGACCTTTTAGGAAAAAAACTCTTAGCTACAATAACAAAATGTAGGTATTATCTATCAAAATAGTATACGGATAGATAGTACCTATCTAGGAACGCTTTAGGGTCGCTTTCAAAGTCTCTTCTTGCTACTATATAAAGGAGTAGGGACCTAGGTACCTTTTGGTTAGATGCTTTACCTCAACGGAACAGGCTTCGTCTAGAGTGGAGGTCAGTATATTAAGGGAGATTGGTAAAGAAATGACCAGCGAGTAAAC
>JALPQI010014665.1:0-32484 GCA_025490895.1 Thaumatotibia leucotreta
GACGTAGCGTGGGTAGGCCCCCCACAAGGTGGACCGATGACCTGGTGAAGGTCGCGGGAGTCCGCTGGATGCGGGTGGCGCAGGACCGGTCATTGTGGCAATCTTTGGGGGAGGCCTATGTTCAGCAGTGGACGTCTTTCGGCTGATGTGATGATGATGATGATGATATGTGTCTAAGTACCACGAGTTAATAAGTACGGTTTAAGTGAGCATTTGGGTCATTTGCAGAAAAAGTGTACCTTTTAATTTTTTTTGCGATCATGGACTGTAATACATCATTTTACTCGGCATCGTGCGTACTTTTCAGTTATGAAACAAAAAAAATTGTCCCTAATGTCACGAAAATAAGTATGTAAATTGAGATTACTCAGTCTAGTTACTCCCATACTAAATGTATGAAACGAAATGTAACGAAACTGATAAAAAAAATCTCAAATTTGTTACAGAATTTTTCATACCTTTATTATGGGAGTAACTAAACTGAGAAATCTCAATTTACACACTTATTTTCGTGACATTAAAAGGTACACTTTTTCTGCAAATGACCCATTTACTCGATACGTAAAGTAGTCCATCACACTCGCTCCAATCCACCAGTGCGAGCATGACAGAACGCTTTATGTATTGAGTAAATACTAAAGTAAACCTTACTTGCCAACTCATCATGGTACGGTGTCCGCTCACATGAAACAAAATTGGAATTTCCATTAATTCGAAATGGGACTTACCATTTTCCATAAAAAATATTCCCCTGTTTCCTCTTTGGATATTGACATTTTGTGATTTTAGCAAACTTGTTATTACAATAAAATATTTTTTTAGTACAGATGGTGTACTTTTTGGGGTTCCGTAGCCAAAATGGCAAAACGGAACCCTTATAGATTCGTCATGTCCGTCTGTCCGTCTGTCCGTCTGTCACAGCCGATTTACTCGGAAAATATAAATGCTACAGTAACGAAATTTGGTAAGGATATGTGTTGTATGAATAGCGGTACAGGATTATGATACTAAATTGTAAAAAAAAAACATTGGGGTGGGGGCCCTCCATACATGTAACTGAGGGATCGAAAAAAAAAATTCGATGTATTGTAAAACCGTGAGGGGTATTAATAGAAAGGTCTTTGAAAATGATATGAAAGTTTACAAATCTTATTTTTATTTAAGCAAATCGTTCTCAAAGTCTGAAAAATATGTCCCCCCTTCTATTTTTTAAATGTACGCAATATAAAATTCTAAAAAAAATATATGTCATACACATTAATAAAATCTATCAACGATTTTTGGTTTGATTAAATTATCTCCTATTGTTTTTGAGGTAGGTTGATTTAACTGTATTTTTTTAATAATAAATTGATAATGGTACGGAAGCCTTTGCGCGCGAGTTCGACTCGCACTTGGCCGGTTTTTTAGGCTCTAGTGCGAGAAGTGGGTCATTTTACGTCAAGTCCAAAACTTCCGAGGGCCATCTGTACTAAAAACGTCGTACGAGACACGTGCAAAAACGAAATTCGTAATTCGTGTCGATTTAAAACAGAGAGTGTTTTAAATCGACACGAATTACGAATTTCGTAATCAGTCGTGTTTTAAAACATCGCCACTCGTTTCAAATTTCATGTTTTTCGCACTTGTGTCGTAATGCAATATTTTGCTATGTCAATCGGTTATGTTTTGCTTTTTTGATATACCAAAAACGGAAGCCTTCAAAAATGACGAAAATAGCAAATTTTTATGCATGTTCAGACACTCTTAAAATGACTACTTATCTCGTAAAATAATACCCGGTCATATTCAACTAGGTGAGTCAACTTTTTTATCCGTTGTTGCCATGATTACGGTCAACTGAGTCACGAAGGTTTTATGCAAACATGCATGTAGTCTACGTTTGTAGGTGCCCCGTAAAGGAATCGGAGCTCTTGGCCGTTCAAATCTATATATAGCAATAGTTTACTCAATCTCTATATCTCTAAATGCTTCCAGGTCCCATTTCGCCTTAAACTCTACGGAATCCAGCGTGCGGTGGTTAGGTACCGAAAATATCTTGTGGTTAGCGAGCGGCGAATAAATCAGTCACGAAAGGACATTTGTCCGGGGTCACGGTGGACGCGGCTTTACTCCGTCCTTATGTTAAATTACTTACAAGCTTAGGGGCAAAATAGAGAGCTGAGAATATACTCATAGGTGTAAAAATAACAAAATTCAGTATTTTATTCGTCTTGTAATAATATGTAGTAGGAGCATTCCACGAGAATGTCGCTTACGTAACGCGATTCTTTTAGTACTTCTAAAATGATAGGAACCCGAGTTCTAGTGTGATAATATTATGGTAATCATGTTATATGTACAGTGTGTAAGTATTAGTTTACGACATAATAAATACATTCAAATAACTTTTACTTCAAATTAGAGCAACAAAATGTTCCATACAAAATAATTCGGCGCGCAATGTAGAGCAAAATACGCGAGTTAAGCACTCGTTGACATCTAATTTCAAAAGCAGATGACATAACTGCCATATCAACAATAACAAATGTTCGTACCTACATTGCTGCTCCGATTATCTTACAAAAATCTTTGGGGTCTAAATTAAGAGTAACTTTAAAATAACCTTGTAATCCATGATTATACTAATGAATCCCGTGCCTGGTTTAATTGATCGCCCGTATTAGATTTACACACTGTATAATGGTAATATGTATAATATATGGTAATTTCTTCTACTGGCAAGTGACATTGGTATTCACATTCACATTTGAATGTCACGTCAAATGTTGGGTGTCGCGCTACGTTCTAAGCGTAGTGTGATGTTGCATTAGTTGGTCATTCCATATTAATTATGTACAATTACATACATTGTAAGAAGAAAGCCTCATAAGAAGGCTCAAAGTCACCCAAAGGGTAATGGAGAGGGCTATGCTAGGAGTCTCTCTGCGTGATTGGATTAAAAATGAGACCATCCGCAGCAGAACCAAAGTAACCGAAATAGCACTCCGAATCGCTAAACGGAAGTGGCAGTGGGCGGAGCACATTGCGCGTAGAACCGATGGCCGTTGGGGCGGGAAGGTTCTTGAGTGTAATATTATAAATCGGTGGTCAGTTTTATGTAGGTCATAATTATTGTTAGTCATAAAAATCGATGCCCATAACTTTTAAAATCCATACAGCATCATTTCCAGAATGTTAAAAGCAATAACCTTCTTTATTATAACTGTTACAACGTCTATATTCGCAAGTTGTAATTATTTGTTGTCGCGTGATTATGTCAACGTAATGATGTTGCTAGAAATATAAATGTTAAAATAATGTATAGGTATTTAAAAAATGTAGTTATGATTATATTATATTATAGTGTTATGTATGAATTATAATTTGTTATTAATAAATAAATCGAGAACGGTGGCGTGAAATTGGGGAGGCCTATGTCCAGCAGTGGACTACGATAGGCTGATGATGATGATGATGATGATGAAATAAATGCATTAAATGTTTATTTTTTTACACCACCTAATAAATTTAGTAGGTAAACTTGGTAATAAACTTAGTAAGTAAATAGTAAGAGTATTATTTTAAAAGTCGGTCCTGGCGCTTCGCCGGCCGCTACCGCGGCACGCTCGCTTCGCTCGCTCGGCTCGCGCGCTGTAAGGTCATGGTTCAACCTAACACTCCTCCTCGCATCGCTCGTCGTCGTACCTACACTGACCTGTCTTAGAGTCGAGTAAGTAAGGAAGTTTCTTAAGCTGCATCATAGTCCATAAATTTCTTAATTTAAATTAAGGAAAGTTATAAATTTCGTAAATAATATTAATTTTTTTTGGATGAAATTCGGTTAGTTATTAAAACAATATGAGTAAGAACCATTAATAGGTTCAAATGTATGACTTAAAATATTTCTAAAAAATGATAGATAGACCTTTAAATGTTATAGTCAACAATTTTATACCTTTTGTAATTAGAGTATGTAATGTTATAGGTTAGTAATGTTAGATCTATTAATCGTTATACTTAACAAAAATTATGACCATTGATGCTTATATCAGTAAATTATATATGGATATCAATTTCTGACTAACGAAATTCGGATTAACAAATATATGGGAAAGAAAAGGATCCCAAAATACAACTTTGCATCCTTTTATAACAAAATATTATTTTCAATACCCATACTCGGCGTTATTTGTACGTCACAATGAACACTCAATAGGACCGACCTAAAACGATAGAATTGAAATATCTATCTACCTTCTTAATCTTCGCCACACTAGACCACTCCACGTAATGAAATCCGGGCACGTTCAGTTATTTGTCACGCTATCTGGTGGACACGTCTTTACGTGTGAATTACTTACGACCATGTACTACACGTACATGCTAATGAGTTAATACAATAATACGATTTAGGGTCGATTAGATCAAAAAGTAAATACAATAAAATAGAACTATGAAAACGGATAAGCTCGAAAGTGTTCGAAACGTCGGAATGAAGTTAAAGTTAATTAATATACGCGAGTTTATCCGTTTTCATAGTTTTATTTCATAGGTAATCCTCGCGGTAACCGAAGAAAATATTATGTAAAAGGTTATAGCCGCGTAAGGGAACAAAATATGCCTTTAATACTTAGAATAAATCACAGATTAATCGCGAGTAAATCATTTTTACGTTTTACCAAATGATACAATTCGTCATTAGATAATAAATGTGTAAACAAACCTAAAAACTTGCATTATTATTTATTTCATAATCACGTACTTTTAAAATCTTGGTTTTATCACCAACTTAAAACCTTAAGCCCTGAGTTCACATACATTTTTAGTTAAAGTTATAGATTAGTATTAACGTAATAACATATCTGCAAACGTGTTTGACGACGTGTGTCAAAGACGTCAAATATGGAAAGTCGGTTATATTTGTTTACTTTTATTGTAACTGACGAACAGTATCTATTCTAGGATTAATTAGTCTATTCGGGAATATAATTTATTCAAATTAAAATAGTTTATTGTATGAAAGTCAGTAGTAATACTTAATAAATGATGTAGAAGTTTTGTCGTTCACCACGATCAGCCAATATACGGCGCACAATAGACTGTTTATACAGTGTGTGTCTCATCATCAGCCTATGATAGTCCACTGCTGGACGTAGGCCTCTCCTATAACTACACTACTATAACTATAATACTACTCTCAACTCTCATATAACTATGCGTATAGACGCATTAAGAGGTAAATGCCCATAATCGCCACGCTGGGCAAGCGGATTGACGATCGCAGTAATGTGTCCACTATGATGACGCTGCTGCCCATCATCATTCTTTTATCAAATAATGATCAGTGACACTTCAATCCCTTAGTCGACTTTTACGACACCCGCAGGAGGAGTTGGGGTGGTGACAAATGTATTCTTACTGCCGTCACCACACGGCAACGGTGTGTGTCTATAATACTGGGTTTTATAGAAATCGAGGAATGCGATGCAGATTTTTAGCCAAACCGTGAGCATTATTCGATTCAAAATGCTAATTTTAAAAGTAATTAACTTTCTAAGAAAAGTGAATTGAGAAGCAATGTACTTCAAAATTAATCGTTAATTTGCACTTGACAATGACATATCACAGCCACTGACGACGTGTGACAACTAAGCAGTACACGCGTTACATCGGTCGTTCGGAGGAAACAAAATTAATTGTACGGTCAATTTAATTATTTATGAAAACGATTGCTAGTAATGGATGAACACGGTTTTTCTCAAAATTGTGGGTTTATCAAAAGTCCTCTTTCGTGAATAGAGGAGTCAAAAATGACTCATAAATATATGTAATAACTCGGAAGAAACCTCAAATTATCGAAATATACACGAGATTTCTTTCTTTCTATTACCCATTTTTCTAAAAGCTCGGGTGATGGAAACACACTGTATGGTGATTTAACACTTATTCCGAGTATAAGTCAGATTGTAAGAAATGCTACTACTTGTCATTTAGACAAGGTTTCAGAGAAGCCCAGAGCTCCGCTCGCTGAGTGTCCGATCATTCGATTACCGAGCACTTCAGTTCGCTTGCCGACCGCTCTTGGCACGATAGCGGCGAATATCAAAGGGAAGCTACGTAAAGGTGGATTTAGACCAAACGAGCGAATGCTCACTCTATCCTGTATTGTCACACCTATCTCATCTAACTAGATGTCCTCAAAACACAAGGTAGATGAAATAGGCATGACACGGAAATCAACGAATTTCGACGAATCTCATTCTGTGTAACGAACGCATTTCGTAGAGTGGGGGATAGAATGAATATTCGCTCGTTTGGTCTAAATCCACCTTAATTAGGACCGCCACCTTTTTTTGAAGGAAAAATAGTACTTTTGTGAAAATGAAAAAGAAAATAGTACTTCCAGGGAAAGTGAGGAAAAACAATTGTACACCTATTTATCAAATTACTACTGGTTCTAACCCTAAACCGTTCGTGAGAAGAAGCAGTAAGAAAGTCAGGTGGAATTATTTTTTCAAAACAGTATAATAATACATCTTATTAAAATAACATGCATTAAAGAATTTAGGTATTACATTAAAAAAAATATTTACAAGGCATCGGAGGAGTTGAAAGGGGACAGCCGATGTTCCGCTAATAATTTATTATTTATATAATAAATGTATATCGAAATGGTAAAAAGTGTAATAAAAGCGAACAACGTGTAGCTGCATATTTTACAGTAAATTTCCACCTGAAGTGTCTAACGAAAAGGCACTTTAAGGTCATTACGTCGGGCATCGCCAGACAAAGCGACCCGCACTGCATTCTCCATGTAAATATATACAAATTATTATAATAAGAGCCTTATCTTGTGGAAGGCAAAATTCAAGGTAAATATTTTTCGTTCGTAATTAAAACATCTTCGCTCTTTGGCGAATTCTGTGGGAAGCGGACAAGATCTTATTAAAATGGTGCTTTGGAGGCTCAAGACAGTCTATTTTCAGATGAAAATGTCAAGGCGATTCATCATTACATAGTATAAAACAAAATCGCTTCCCGCTATCTGTCCCTATTTACCTTGTTTTAAACCGACTGAAAAAAAAGAAAGAGGTTCTCATTTCGACTGGTTTTTTATATGTACAGTCGACCATTTGGGACCACTTAAAAACTATGTAAAAGTGACCCATTTTTCGGTTTTAAAGAAATCTTTTACTATTTGTCATTTTGACAAGATTTTGGCCTGGGTTGAGTATAGGTACATTTCGTATACATAACTGGTTGAGTATACATAATTTTACTCGATCCGATTATTATTAACGATTTTCAAACATGTTTTTTTAATCGAATATCCCGTTAGCGATAAAACGCAAATACAGTTTATGTTACGTGAGTTCTTGGATAAATCAGTTGACGTAGGTTTAAGTTATTTTTCAATTTGGTGATTGTAAACTAAGCAACGGATTTTTATTGGTTTTTAAGGTTCCGTATACAAAATGGAAAAAAACGGAACCCTTATACCATGTCCGCCTTTCGCCATGTCCGTCTGTCCGTCTGTCCGCAGCATAGCTCAGTGGCCGTTAATACTAGACATCTGCAATTTGGTACAGATATACATAATATATTATAAATCATGCCATCAAAGTGGTACAATAAAAAGGAGAAAATAAATTGTTTCGGGTACCTCCCCAACTGGTGAAATGGGGATGATTTTTTTTATTTGATGTAATCCTATAGTGCGTCCTTTAACTTTTGATCCGTAGGTCCAAAAAATATGAAAAAAAAACATAAATGAAACTATTTCGAACATAATCGGCCCAGCCGTTATTGAATAACTACGGAACCCTACACTGAGCATAGCCCGACATGCTCTTGGCCGGTTTTTTTTTTTATAATTATTTATTCGATAGGACTCCCAAAATTTACGATTACCATATAATTAACCCTACAGGCTCTCTGGTAATCGTAGCAATCTATATAATTGACTGTTTTCCCGCCACTAATCCCTCTAAGCCGCCGCTGGCTCGCGACTCGATCGGTTTGTTTAGGACAGACGGATGGCTGCCATCAACACCTCGCTCGCGACTATCAATCTATCCGTACTGAAACCGCAATGTACAGCTGTCTTTTATATCTGAACGGCCAGGGTGGTCACAAACATCTGGAAGGCCTTTATTGTCGTGTTGTTAGAGTGCATTTTCAGATATTGATGGATTGGTTGTATTTAACAGATTGTCAGCCTCCGTAGCCTAGTCGGTTTCGGGTTCGAATCAGCAATCGTTTACTAGTATTATTTGACGAATATTTAAATTGACCGTACAATTAATTTTATTTCTTCCGAACGATCAATGTAACGCGCGCAATGGCTAAAAATCTGCATCTCATTCCTCGGTTTCAATGAAAGTCTGTCAAGGTAACACACTGCATAACCCAAAACCCCCAAAACCAAAACACTTGATAGTGTTACTGTTCCATTTCATAAGTAAATCACAAAAACGATGAACGTATTGTGAAAATCAAATTATTTATTAACTAAATATTTTTCTTTGGTATATTATCATAATCAGCCTATGTTAGTCCACTGCTGGACGTAGGCCTCTCCTATTAACTACGCGGATTGGCGATCGCAGTAATGTGTCCACTACGATGACGCTGCTGCCCATCATCAATCTTGTAGAATAGTTAGTGACACTTCAATCCCTTAGTCAACTCTTACGACATCCGCAGGAGGAGTTGGGGTGGTGACAATCTGACAATGTATTCTTACTGCCGTCACCACACGACGGTATATGACTTCCAATATTTATAATTTACACAATAACCAATAACGTTGTTGAAATAGAACTGTGTTACATTTAAACAGTTCATAATCTGTATATAGCCCTTGGGGCCAGTACCCAACATGGCGGCACGTTCGGGCACGAATCAAAACCAACGTTTGTCGGCAAATATTCGTGTTCCGACTACCGAGTGCCCGCAATTCAGTTTCTGTTGCATGAACGTTAAAGATTTTTCACATACAGACCAGTGTTGACAGACTCACGCTTCATATAATTATTCTGACTATTAGAGACTTCATCTTTAGTTAATGTAAAATACTTATCTGTATTTATATTAAATCAAATTTATGTGTCGTTTTTAATTAATGCATGTTAGCTGTAAGATGTTACAAAACTATTATTTGAAATGTCGGAGATATAAGTTACTAAATCTAGAAAACGATAAGCAATGTTTTGCTTGGAGTGGTCTTTGCTTGGTCCATGCAGGTTTGCAGGTAGATGATACCAACCTATGAACAGGTGGCTGGTGACCTGACAGTATAAAAGGTCACTACTGCAGTGTTCATCAATTCATTCCCGTGTTAGACATAGAACGATTCATTCTTGTCTTGTTATGTGAAGGGTTTACATTCTTACGAAGGAAGTTATTTCTATGGGGTATGCATCTATGCATGGACGCAAGCTTAGAACTCTCCATTCGTTTTCTACTACTGCGTAGATGCGTAGATACAAGATTCTGAGTACTATGAGTAACGAGTAACAAGTAGCTAGGAGGCAGATAACTAAAATCCTAGGCCTCTTAGCTCGGCTGTCATTAGGGTTCCCGATAGAAAGAAAAGTCCCGCTGAGTTTCTTGCCGGATTCTTCTCAGGAACTGTGGTGGACGGTTAGAACCGGAAGTAGCTTTTATTTTTCTCTCATTGGTTATTTAGTTTAACGATTCAAAAGCGCTTGTTGCCGGGCCTAATTGAATAAAGAATATTTTGACTTTGACTTCAAAAATGCGGAATTTTTAAAAAAGAAACTGTAAATCTTCGGCATCTCAGATCTGTATTCCGCATCGTCTTGTTATAATACCACTTTTGATAAAAAGTAACAAATATTATTTTATACATTGAAGCACGACTCTTCAAACTTTCCACATCGTTATGTTTTGGTGTCAAAATTGCATTACATATTTAAAAAATGAGGTTATATCGATTTCTCTCGATCGATACGTAAAGCAGCATCACGCTCGCTCCAATAAATCAGTGCGGGCACGGTGAATGCTTCACGTATCGAGGGGGACTTCAATGCCAGAGTTGGTCGTGATTTCGAAGCTTGGCCTAAAATCTTGGGCAGACACGGTGTCGGAAATATGAACAGCAATGGGCAGCTGCTGCTTAGTTTTGACCTCGCGGTTACAAATACAATGTTTCGACTACCCGCTAAGCACAAGACGACGTGGATGCACCCAAGATCCAAGCACTGGCATTTGATTGATTATGCCATTGTACGACAGAGAGACGTTTCCCAGGTCCAAATCACCCGCGTTATGCATGGTGCACACTGTTGGACGGATCATCGGCTTGTTGTCACTAAGTTGCGACTCTGCCTTCATCGCCCTCGTCGATCCGGGAAGACTAGGCCAGTGTGCTTAAAGGTAGATAGGCTCAATGATCTAGGGGCGAGGAAGGAATATTCTGAAGCCTTGTTAGATGCGCTGTCGTCGCAGTCTGGTGATGGTCGCGATTTAGATGCTGCCTGGAACTCCTTGTCTTCTCACATCCTGGACACTGCCAAACTGACCCTCGGTCCAGCTGTCCGTATAAACGAGGACTGGTTCGATGAGAATGACGGGGTTTTAACGGAGGCATTGCGCAAACACAGACATCTACTGCGGCGCCATCGAACTGTTGCTCAACAAGGCGGAAGTACAGCAGATATCAGGAAAAGTGATCTGGAGCTGAGAAAAATCATTCGGGAAGCCAAAGAAAGATGGTGGCAGGACAAGGCTCGTTGCATGCAGTGGCTTGCGGACACAAACCAGCTTGGAGAGTTTTATAAGGAGGTCAGAAAGCTGATTGGTACAAACTCTTATGCTAAGGTGCCACTTAAGTCAGCCGACGGTGAGCAGCTTCTAAAAAGCAGAGAGGATGTGCTTAACAGGTGGGCAGAATATTTCAACTCTCTGCTTAACGTGGATAGAACAGCTGATCTACCACACATCAGTTCAATGTCTCAACTCCCTACATTGGCAGAGCTGGATGAACCTCTGTCTCGCAATGAAGTCGTACTTGCCATCAAGCAACAACAGAACAAGCGCGCGGCTGGCATTGACTATATACCAGGCGAGCTGCTGAAATACGGAGGTGATGAGTTGCAATCATCTGTATGGTCATTATTTGTTCGTATGTGGGAGGAAGAACGTGTCCCGAAAAGTTTTAAAATATCTCGTATTAGGGCCCTCTACAAGAACAAGGGTGACCGTGCAGGTATTTCTCTCTTAACAGCCCCCGGGAAAGTCTTTGCCAAAGTACTTCTAAACCGCCTTATGAAGCTATCAGAAGATATTCTGCCTGAAACACAGTTCGGCTTCCGACCTGATCGGGGAACCTGCGAGGCCATTTTCTCATTACGTCAACTGCAAGAGAAAAGCAGAGAACAAGGTCAAAATTTGTACTTCTGCTTCGTTGACCTTGAGAAGGCTTTTGACAGCGTTCCCCGTGAAGCCCTGTGGATGGTGTTAGCAAAGTTAGGATGCACGGATAAATTTATACGCCTCATGAGACTCTTGCACGACGACATGGAATGCTGCGTCGCTGTAGGTACCGATGAGTCGAGCTTCTTCCCCGTCACCTGTGGGGTTAAGCAGGGGTGCTTACTAGCGCCTACACTTTTCGCCCTATACTTTGCGGTAGTTGTCCGTGAAGTTTTGCAAAGTCAGGACACACCGAGAGGAATTCGCATCCGCTTTCGCACCGACGGCAACGTTTTCAACCTAGCTAGGTTTAAGGCACGCACCAAAGTCTCGTACACTGTGATCTCCGAGATCATGTATGCGGACGACTTGTGCTTCCTTGCGGAATCCCCAGATGACCTTCAACAACTTGTTACTGACTTTCGCGAATCGTGCTGCAAGTTTGGCCTAAAAGTCAATGTGAACAAGACGGAGGTTATGTCACTTGACATTCACGGTCGGGAAACACTGACAGTCACACTCGGGGACGATTTGCTAAAGCAGGTAGATAAGTTCCGTTACCTGGGGAGCACGGTAACATCTTCGTGTGACCTTGATTCGGAGATCAACAGCCGGATAGGTGCTGCTGCTGCAGCGTTCGGCAAGTTGGATGCCAAGGTCTTCCGCTCGCATGACCTGAAGCTAGCTACAAAGATCTCCATATACATGGCGGTGGTGTTACCTAACATACTATACTCTTCTGAAACGTGGACCGTATATCGTCGTCACATTCGCACACTAGACCGATTCCACCTTAAATGCCTCCGTAAAATCTTAAAGATTAGCTGGTCCGACAGAGTCCGGAACACCGAAGTTTTACGGAGAGCCAACGTGGGTGGAATCGAAGTCTACCTCATGCGACGTCAGTTGCGTTGGAGCGGCCACGTCTCAAGGATGGCAGAGGATCGGGTGGCTAAGCGTGTCTTTTACTCTGAGTTGCAGGATGGCAAGCGAAAGCATGGCGGGCAACTCCTCAGATACAAGGACGTGCTCAAGCGCCATATGAAAAACTGCGCCATTGAGCCATCACAGTGGGAGGAGCAGGCCACCAATCGACCTGGGTGGAGATCTTTGGTTAGGAAGCAAACTAATTTATTTGAATCCCAACGTCGTACAGAACTGGACGACAAGAGGGATAAGCTGAAAGCCCGACCACCAGCGGCAATCAGCTATCACTATGTAAATGGTGTTCTCTCGTGCCCGTTGTGTACACGGGTCTTTATTAACAAGATCGGCTACGTCAGCCACACGAGAGCACATGAGCGTCAACATAGGAGTTGAAGCAGTCGCCGTGGCCGAAAACGGTCAGGGAGCATAATACCTAACTTATCCGTTTCTTACCAACGAATGGTTCGGATACAGTCCCCTATTCCACCACGGTAACAGGTGCGACAATTGTAAAAATTACATAGGCTATGGTTACTGGTTACAGTTTTGCCATCAACTTGAAATATATTGCAAGAAAAATAAATCAGCAGAAAATAGCTACATTCTTGCGGAGTAAAATTACAATTGTCTCAAGAAACACAATTATGGCGAAATTCTGACACAGGTCGAACCTGCCATGCCAAAAATTGACGAAAATTTTGACCTAAACCTTGTGACAATTGTCACTTGTCACCCTGTCGTGAACGTTATACGTTAGGTTTTACTCGATAAGCATAAGCACGCATTCTATCACGCTCGCACTGACATATTGGAGCGAGCGTGATGGTCTGCATTACGTATCGAGTAAAACCTAACGTCACCGATACTTGCAAAGTCATGGTACGGCTACGGTATTCAGCATGGCAGGACACGTACGACCGTCGTACGCGGCACGTCGGCGCGAATCAAAACCGGCGTTTGCCGGCAAATACCCGCCGACTGCCGAGCGACCGCAGTGGGAGGAATCCTAACATTTCTCCTGCAAGGAGACTGAAAGCTTTTCAGGAATAGAAAAAAACTTTATTTGTAGCAAAAATTACATATCACAGAAATGAAATGGTGTCAAAAAACATATCCATAATGCAATACTTATTTCATACTATTTTATTATTTCCATTTAATTGAAGCGTGTAATAACCTAATAAGTTTAAGGAAATATGGCGATGTATAAAAATGACTACTTGTATTATTTCGTCCCAATATAGTTTTGACACACAGAAATCGTACAACACCAAATATTATAACATCTATGTATATCCATCTAAGCGTCATGCATGCTTCACTCCTCTTGTTACATCCGTTGACTCTTTGCTCCACAAATGTCCGCATTCACCAAACATCTTGGTGAAACAATCGCCGACCGCTGGGATAGATCCCTTAGTACGGTAATGGGATGGCTAAGGGCTGAAATAATAATATCGATAATTCGTGCCACAAGTATGGGCATCCGCGGCACACGGCATAAATTCAGATCTGTAAAACAACTATTTGGATTTCATGACGGAGCAGTATCCCCACCATAATTACCCAGAGCACCCGGCAACATCAAGATTTATAATATTTTTTATTATGGTTTTTATTTTTTGTTACATTTATGAATAAATTATTGTTGTGTATATGTATATTTGTTTGTTACAAATAAATGATCCTTCATTCATTCATTCACAGTAGAAAAATGTCCACACTTATGTAAGACGAATATAAAAATGTTGGGGTGTAAATATGATGCAAATTGTCTTCCTTTCGTCCATTTAACATAATTATTATTACATAATTATTATTTTTAAACGTTTTAAAGTATACAAAGCTATAAATCAGGCGTGTTTATTTTTCTTAAGTAAGTTGTAATTTTTATATTATAAATTATAAATATATTATATATTATTATATTTTATAAATACAAATACAAATAGTTTATTGTTTGAATGTGAGTAATAATTATAAGGTTACAGTCATTAGTAGGTACAGATCGTCACAATCAACCATTATATGGCGTACAATATAATTATAATTATTTCATTGAATTTTAATTTCTAGTTTCTAGCAGTAAAGTTAATGTCAAATTTATATAAAAACAAAAGTAAAGAAACAATAAAATTATAATAAATAAATCAATAAATAAAAGGAAATGTCAATGTCATGCTATAAGAAATCAGAGCAGAAAATAAACACAGAACAGGAATAAAACAGGAAAATTTGATGGAATTGCAATTAAAAGTTTGTAAATAAATTTGATGTCAAGTATAGTGCGCATATCATATAGTATTATTATTTTGAAAATGTTCATTAATGTCATAGTACGATTTATTTAAACACCATTTGAATAATTGATTTTTAAATTCAATGTAATTTAGTGACTTCAATTCTTTAGGTAGATGGTTGAAAACCTTTACGGACATGTACGTACAGTATACTTTTTTTAAGTGAGCAGTGTTATGGCTCGGATAACAAAGATTCAATCCATTCAGCCTAGATGTGGACCTTGGATTGGATGGCATAACCTTGTATGTTTCTATGCGAGTTTTTACAAATAGGCACATTTCGTATATGTACAAGGTGGGTAATGGAAGGATCCTTAGCTTCCGAAACAGAGGCCTACACGAATCAGTGTTTTTAGCTCCTAAAAAAATAAATTACTTGTATTTGTATATTATGTCGTCATATTCACTTGTAGTCATTTTGACTCATAAATCTTTTTCATCACATCTGTTCGGTAAGTGTGCCAATGCGCTGCGGCGATGCGCGCCGTAGATGCGTCATTACGCCCTAGGGCAATCAAGGATTTTCATATAACATTACGTCTCACTAGCCGCGCCGAGATTTCTGTTATAAAAATTATAAATTTAAGTCAACCCTGGTTTTGAGAAATGATAAAGACCATTTTTAGAGTAGTTTTGTGAAAATATATTGTTTTATTTACTTTTTTCTGCCTCACAGGTGTGATGAAAAACATTGTGTGTGCCACGGGCGGTACAAAAATTATGAACTCGTGTGAAGTAAAGCCCGTGCCTTTGGCTTGGGCTTTACTTTCTCACTCGTTCACAAATTCTTATTTACTGCCCTTAATACACAATATACATCATCTCAGCCATTCATCTCATCGCACATCGATCATCGACATCGATTCTCTCATCATCATTTCAGCCATTTATCGCCCACTACTGAGCATAGGCCTCTCTTCTAGTACGCCACTCATCTCGGTCCTGAGCCAGTCTAACCCAGAAGTGTCCCGCAATCTTACGAATGTCGACGACCCAACGAGCCAACGGACAACCAGGGGCTCTTTCATGCGAAATAGGCCACCAATTCGTGAGAACTTTAGTCCACCTGCCTGGCAACAATACACCGTGATCTCTAATAACCCGAAAGATTTTAACCACGCATTTTTGATGTGAAAACAAACAAAAAAATATTATATGACTTTTGTCATTTTTGGCGAAAAAAAAATTTTTTTTTTTTAATTTTTTTTCAATTGTTATTTAATTTTTAAATGTATTTTAACATAAAAAATAAGTTATTCATGAAACTAGCACTTACAATGAGTGTGAAGGTTTTTTTTTACAAAAACCTCATATTTAAAAGGTTTTATTTCTCACTTTTCGACATCTATTAATGAGGTTAGTGAGACTATTCTCCATAATGACACCAACGCCGTTAAAAAGACCTTTTGTACCGAGTTACAATTAGAAAATATGTTTTTTTTAATTGGTAATAACTCTGAAACTAGGCGATATCCAGAAAAGTTTATACGACATTATAGTTTCTAAATGTGGTCAGGAACACACTGTTAAAATCTTTCGGGTTATTAGAAATCACGGTGTATACTATTACATAACGTTATACTGCGACCCTTTACATAACATGAACGTCTAACGCCAGCTCAAAAATGCCCCCAAAAACAATTGTTCAATTGTGCCAAGATGGGCAGGACATAGCGCTTTTCTTAACAACGCGCATATTTCGGCGCAACATCTTTGACAAATGCTTATAGATTATAGCCAATCAAAACTTTGATGGACCAATGACAACTATTTTTAAATGACGATTTAGGTTTTTATAGGTTGATAGGTATTGAAATTGATTACCGTGATACATTGAAGATGTTAAACCTTAATTTAACTTAACGTTAACTTTACCACAGCAATATTCCGACCAATACCGGTATATTGTCGGATTATTTTGATCGCACACATCGCACGTGTGATTGTAAGCTATGTCAACGTACTCTCGCTCCAATAGTTACACGTGAGCCACATTTGGTCTATGAAACGGGTAGCAAAGCTGACATGAGAAATTTCGTTTCATAAAGGCTAACTGTGGGTACTTCGATAGGTTGACCTAGTAACTACATATATATATATTATTTATTCAGAAAACCAACAGCTAACAGTAACAAATACATGTTTTGTTCAATATGTAACAGCAAAGCCAATTAGGTACAGGTTTTCGCATATAGGTACTACAACTTTCGAAACAAACTTCAAAGATATTCAAAAACGTGTGTCTACCACAATCTACCTAATTCGACAACTCTCCGTTTGCTCAGATGTTCGGTCGCTCCGATATCTGTGGCCTATTTCACCATAATTATAAGTGTGACAATATCACTGTTACTGACGTCACCGGCCTCCGTAGACTACGGCTATCGCTTACTTATCGGACGGTCCATGTGCTAGTTTGCTACCAACATAAAATTATTATTAATAACGTTATTATAAGTTTATTAAACTACTTTTTATTTTTCGAAACCCGTGACAATTGTCACAAGGTTAAGTACAATTCTCATTCAATCTTGACATGAAATTCGGCATTGTCGGAATTTCACTACAATTGTCGTGTTTTTTGAGACAATTGCAATTTTGCTTCGCAAAAAAGTAAATATTTACTGCTGATTTATTACAATTCCTGCACTACATTTCATGTTAGTGGCAAACAAATGCATGGCCCTTCCTATGGTAAACGGTAGCCTATAGACGCCCCAGATTGGGGAAACAGTAAATTTACAATTGTAGCACTTGTCAATGTGGTGAAATTGGGGCAAGGTGACTGTACCCAATTGCATTTGTTGCAGAAATTGCAAACAAGCGTTGTCGCTATAACCCACAATCGGTACGATTGAAACAGTTCACTTTTGTACATTCGCCATCAGATATATCGTGGCGTGCGGAGCGCTCAAAACTATCTAAACACGTCTCTATTTTCATGGCAATAAAGAAGTGTTCAGATATTTTTGAACGCTCCGGACGCTATCATGTATCTGATTGCAACTGAATACCGTGCAATAGTGTAGTATCTTTGTTATTGTAAGCACGTCTACAATAGTATTCTAACACGGTTTCTCTTATTATTTACTGTAGCCGTATATTCCCGTAATGATATCAGCTGCAGCTTATTAACTTCATTTCGTTTATACATTCGCGCCCAAGTGTTAAGATACGGTGTTTGTGTATGCAGTTCCTTATACAGGGCGTCCAAAAACTATGGAACATGAATAATGTACCTTAAATATCGTAAATAGAGAATTGTGCTTTAAGAAGAATTTATGTTATTTTGAAAAGTTAGCCGTGTGGTAGAGTACTGTGCTTTAAGAAGAATTTATGTTATTTTGAAAAGTTAGCCGTGTGGTGACAGTAGTAAGAATACATTTGGCACAACCTCAACTCTTCTCGGGGGTGTCGTAAGAGTCGACTAAGGATTTGTAGTGTCATTGACCATTTACATATTTATCGAAGATTGATGATGGGCAGCAGTGTCATCACATCATAGTGGACACACTACTGCTATCACCAAACCGTTTGCCCAGCGTGGCGATTATGGGCATTTACCTCCTAATGCGTTCATACGCATAGGAGGGGCCTTTGTCCAGCAGTGGACTAACATAGGCTGTGTCAAAATTAGTAATTCTGTACTCACAGATAAAAAAAAATCTTTCCTCGTGTTAATAAATAATTTTTCACTTCTCATTCTCAAAAACTGCACCTTCATGTCGTGCGTAGACGACATAAAATCGCATTTTATGTTCTAGAACATAAAAGTTTTTTTTTCTAAGGCTTAGGTAATCGGTCCCAACAGCCAAACAGTTAAAACATATTGCACAATTTTACTTGTATGAAATAATTGACTTGGTAGAAACCCGAGCATCTGAAACTTTGATCACAGGTAAAAAAAACCTACAACTCACACTTGACCAAAGTTTTGACAATGCCAAAATTGTTTTCTCAAAAAAATACCCAATGTCTCCTTAAACAGCGTCCCTATATCTTCTATAGTGACCGATTTCCCTATACTGTCCCACTTAAAATAAAAACACACTGTAGATAGCAATGTTCGTTTGAAATCACGGAAAGGTAGCTATAAAGTGTGTGGTGGTAATAGCAATACTGAGTGGGACCGAGCGTTTCAACGACTTCCTTGTGTAGTTGCATCTCGAGACACAAAGCTAATGCGACAACTGACACTATTTGAGATAGAAACGATGCTTTCAGACATCGATGCTATGAAGAAAGGTGCACCGTACTAAATTGCCTTTTAAAAACGGTCCTGACATTTCGTCTAGAAAAACTCCCAATACATCAAGCTAATGATTTACATGTATGTAAGGAGTCGACTAAGGGATTGAAGTGTCACTGTTCATTCTTTGATTTGATTGATTATGGGCAGCAGCGTCATCATAGTGGACACATTACTGCGATTGCCTATCCGCTTGCCCGGCGTGGCGATTATGGGTATTTACCTCCAAATGCGTTTAAATACGCATATTTTAATAGGAGAGGCCTACATTCAGCAGTGGCCAGAGATAGGCTGATGACGATGATGATAATGTAAGGAAAACAAAACTATTATTAAAATTATACAGTTTTTTTGCGTTCGCGTAAAGGTGCGTTCAAACTAAAAGAGCATTCGCTGTTCTAACCTCCCACTCTACGAAATTCGATCGGTAAACAAAACGTGATTGGTTGATTTCGTAGAACGGTCGCTAGAACAGCGAATGTTCTTTTGGTTTAAACGCACCTTTAGATATCTATGTTTCTATTTATGGTCGCAGCATCAATATAAAGGATTCTTTTAAAATAGCTGACAATTCAATTTGTTCCTTAGAAAAGTTATGAAGCTCATCAAAAATTTGCAAGCCATCATTTCCTAACACAATAAAGAATTTCTTGCGAAAAGTAAAGCTGCTTTGTGCGCCGCGACAATGGGTTTCATTCTGCCCTAAAATGCCTTTGGCCTTAAAACTTGACAATCGCGTCTCCATTGCTCCCCCTCAAAGGGATAGTTTGCGGAGTTGTTAACGGAAAAGGCGATGGATAAAACTGCAGCTTTGCAGACTAAAGGGGTGTTGCGAGTTTAAAGTGGATCCGTTTCGTATCTTTAGTTACGTGTAGTGTAAAGCTTTTGAACTCACTTTAGATGCATAGACTCGGGTGTGCAGTATGGAATATATGGAGCAGTTTTATGGAGTAATTTTTCTAATGGTGGATTTGATAGTTTGATAGATTTAGTACAAACACTAGAGTCACTAGTAATCTTTACCAAGTCAGTGTTTGCAGTCTAATCGATGTTGTACTATAGTCACTATAAAGACTAACAGAAATGTCAAGTGTTCTGCGACCATATTGAGTTGATTGTGCCGCAATTTGTACCGCAGTGAGCCGGACATAGCGCTTTTCATAGCATCGCCCATGTCTGCACAAAGTTTTTCAGCAATTTAAACTATTTATTAGAATATTTAGGCCGTGTGGCAGGAAGAATACATTTGTCACCACCCCAACTCCTCCTGCGGGTGTCGTAAGAGTCGACTAAGGCATTGAAGTGTCACAGGCCAATTTTTAATAATGATGATGGGCAGCAGCGTCATCATAGTTGACACATTACTGCGATCGCCAATCCGCTTGCCCAGCGTGGTTATTATGGGCATATACCTCCTAATGCGTCTATACGCATAGTTAATAGGAGAGGCCTACGTCCAGCAGTGGACTATCACAGGCTGATGATGTGATTAGCATATTCATAAGCAAAAGTTTAATGGATAATTTAATTAGTTTTAATTAATCAGTAAATTTTATATGGGTACAGAAATTAAAAAGTGTGATGTATTTAAGGAAGCACTTGTCAACTAAACTTTAGAACCATTTTCGAAAGGGAATTTTGTATTGTTTTGTTATCTTTCTTGCTAGTCAGTGTATTCTGTTTATGATAAAGTGAAGAAAACGTATTTCAGTAGTTAATGTACGGGCTCAGTCGTCTAAATAGGCCAAAGCTATACTATTTTAAATGTATAATATTTAAATGTTCAGCTATAAGTCAGGATTTTTACAAGCTCCCTGAATGAACCCTGAATGATGATATCTACAGCTATTTCTCGTCTTTAGTAGTGTTACTACAATTCTGTTGGATTCAATCCACGTCGGGCGGTACGCGTCCACAAGATGACTGGAGCATACTAAACTAGCAGAATATTACGGACTAGCTACATCTGTTGACGGTAGATCAGTAATAACAATGAATAGGTAGTTTGCAACAAGTTAAAATTGTACTGCGCATGGTTGGTGCGATAAAATGTTGCCGCGAGATAGACTATCCGTCCCTCTTTTATTAATATAGTTAGTAAAAGGCGGGAAATCTATCTCGCAGCGACATACTGTCGCACCAATGACGTGCTAAGCATACAGAGTGTTTCTGCCTATTGAACATTGCCGACATGTGCATATTCGTTAAGGTATTTGAAAGCAGTATACTTGTATCATCATCATCGGCTAATCAGCCGAAAGACGTCCACTGCTGAACATAGGCCTCCCCTAAATATTGCCACAATGACCGGTCCTGCACCACCCGCATCCAACGAACTCCTGCGACCTTCACCAGGTCATCAGTCCATTTTGTGAGGGCACGCCACATCTTAGAGAACCTTTCCGCCCCAACGGCCATCGGTTCTATGTGTGCCCCGCCACTTCAGCTCAGTGATTTGGAGGGCTATATCGAAGTCGTGTCCTCCCCCTCTCTAACTTTTGATCCATGGGTCCATTAAATATGAAAAATCATGAAAAGTGGGCTTACAGGATGCTTGTTCAAATAAAACTATTTCGAACAGAATCGGCACAAACATTTTTCTGGCCTGTTTTTTAAACTCCGATTTCTGTCTATTTTTAAATGTCCTGGCGTGAAGCGCGCAACAAAAATAGACACACAATAGAAGAGTCTGATGAGGTAAAATCATAAATCAAATAAATTAACGTAAATGAAGATTTTGACAAGTACAGAAAATGACGTTTGCAGTTGACAGTTCGAAGCCTCCCAGTGGATTATCATTAGGGTTAGGAATTTTGGTGTCTTTAGGTGAACAGAGAACAGTGGAGTCGTTGCTCAAATTGTTTATAATTGATTGAATAATTAATAAATCAAAAATAATACATAAACATATTCTTTTTAACAGGGTTTCGCCCATTTTAAGTATTAAATATTTTATTGTATTTATTTTGTTTTGTTTTTATTTTGACAACCTCTGAAATGAAATTCAATATTTTTTTTATAATGTAGCTTATAGGCTTCGAGAACTAGAACCTTGAAAATCTAATAAATATTTTTTCTCATTTTAATATTTATTTAAATTAATATTTTTCTAGATTCTCAAAATTAAAATTCGTGTTATTTATTTAAAAACATTGATAAATTCAGCTTGAACTAAACACTATTTTGTTATTATCTTATTAGTTAATCATTTATTCGAGTAAAAAATGTTTGTAACATCGACTCCACTGCTCTCTGTTCCATAAATACCACCAAAATCTTAACCCTAATTATCATAATCTAAGAGAACTGTGACGTCACAATTGTTCTACCACAGTTTTAGCGCCAACAGCTATTAAATTGTTTTGTATTTCCACATTCAGCTGGTCTTTAAGCAAAATTTGAATTTTAGTATAAAGTTTGTTCATTGCAAAACAACTCGAGATACTCTTACGAAAAATTTAATTTCGGACAGAATTCTCACAAGTGCTTGTCTACGGTCATCATTATCAGTCTATCTCACTGGACGTGTGTCTCTCCTATGCGTATAGACGCATTAGGAGGTAAATGCCCACAATCACTCGTTTACGCCGCTTTGTCGATTAGTGACCATTGGGTGGATCAACCAGTTGACTACTCATCAAAAGTGGGAGTAGTGTTGATACCGCGGGGATGTTATAATGTGCGAAGACCTTTAGGTATACGATTTTACCTCGTGTTAAAGATACACTGCTGCTGCTTGTTCGCAGATGGAAAGGCACCCTATAATACGAGTACACATCCTTTGAACGAACCGCTCCCGTACATTTAAGTAATGGATGCGAAAAGGGTTCATTAAACACATTCGAACACGAAATGCTTCATATAAAATGTGCATCACGACGATTACTGACCGTTATTGAACCTTAATGTGACGAAATAAGGTCTATGTCGTCACATGAAATTGTGGACAAATAAATAATGTTGCATGTTCACAGTCATATACATTCGCTACCATATGTATCAGAGTGAAGAATGTGGTCATAAAGAACTGAACAGGACTGTAAGGTTAAAGCGTTAAGGTTCATGGTGTGATTTTTGCAGCTGTTCACATTATTATGGTTGTAATGAAATGCTTTTACCATGTCTTCTCGCTTGTACTGATTGCTGAAGCTTACTTAATTTCGCAGCATACTTGATTGTGTATATATTGTGAGAATTTCTCAAAGAATATGTAAAGGATTCATCACCATTATCAGCCAATTGACGTCCACTGCTGGACATAGGCCTCCCCCAGAGAGTTCCACAAAGATCGGTCGTGAGCTGTCCGCATCCATTGGACACCCGCAACCTTTACCACGTCGTCGCTCCATCTTGTGGGGGGCCTTCCCACGCTGCGCCGTCCAGTGCGTGGTCGCCACTCGAGAACACGCCGACCCCACCGGTCATCGGTCCTCCGAGCAATATGGCCAGCCCACTGCCACTTCAACCTGGTGATTCTTCGGGCTATGTCATTCACTTTCGTTCTTTCTGCGGATCACGTCATTCCTGATGCGATCTCGCAGAGAAACCCCGAGCATTGCCCTCTCCATCGCTCGTTGAGTAAAGGATTGCGTCTCCAATATTAATAATAATTAGTAGATTGGTAGAGTCTATGATCTTGCTCAGCATCGTGAAATCTACCAGCCGACCAATTTTCTTCAACATCGAAGATGTAATCCAAATGTATACTCGTTCATATACTATACATATACAATAATATAGGTACTAATTAATGAGCCTAGAATTTTGTCTTTAAAGAAATAATATCCCAATCTTTAAAAGGAGAATTTGAAAATTCGTAATATTTCTTAGACACTCATAAAATTTATAAATTGGTAATAGATATCACCAGCAGGGAAAGCCAAGATGGCATTCTGTAATCGAATACGATATGGCACTGGTCTCACCGCGAGCTACTAAGCTATGAAGTATGGGCTATAAATATGAACAAAAGATACGCACACTCGTCTAAAAAAAAAGACAACGATACTCGCCCGGCGGTGATAGTTGATAGCTGGGCGAGTATCGCCGTGTCTCTTTTATCTACACGGGAGTGCGTAATAGTGCGTATCTGTTGAAGAATGGTATCTTGGCTGGGGTTGTAGATCCTTAGGATATACCTTTTATGAGCGACTACCCCCAGACATCAAAGACGAATCATGTGATATTCAATTTAAGAGTCGACTGAGAAACTTTTTATTGGATAATCCATTGTATTCTGTTAATGAGTATGACATACTAATTGAATATTATTTACTTGTACTTTGTTGACATTTTATTATTAGGCATGTTTTAATTGAGTATTGTTGACGATCCTTTCTTGGTGACATTCTTTATTATTTATTATTATTTTTGTATTATGAATATTTTGAATTTGTTGACATTTTAATATGATACCTATTCCAATCCTAGTTACATATTTATTGTATCTTCAAAAAACTGACAATCACAATATAAAATCCTAAGAATGTACCATGTGTAGTTTTAAGTGACTTTGTAGATTGTGAGATTAACTAATAAATAAACTAAACTTCGTTCAGCAGTGGATGTTTTCCGACTGGACCGATAATTTTTATTTTATTTTATTGAAACGAAAGTTTACACGACATTACAGTTTACACCAATGCGTCATGAAACTAAAATTAAAAGAGATACAAATAAAGATACACAGATAAAGGTACACATAAAAGAAAAGAAAAAAATGATGACATGAGCAGTGAGTGAATGTATGCTCTCGCTAGCGACCACACCACACTCATAGTAAGTGTATCGTAATGTCCGACCATTAAACCAACGGCACGATACCGTAACGGCACTCATAAAACTCATGCCGGCAATTAGCATCGGATTCAGAACATTAAAACAAAAAGTTTTCATTTCATTTTGTAATGGAATTACATTGCAACGTCACTTTGATATCGTGTACTGATTGGTGGACTATACGAGCAATAATATCTACGCGTTCTCAAGAGGCAATAAATAAGCCTTCTTTCAGTGTATTCTCTCTGTTTGTTTGCCACCAATGAGAAATGTATTGCAAGAACTTTAACTTTTTCAACGCCAAGAACCACCCAAGTGGCCATTTGTTGTCCTGCCTACCACGCCAGCAGCCACTAAAGTGGTCATCGAGTACGCTGTCCAAGAAACTGTATTGCTGACAGATAAGGTTTATTTTCGTTGTTCATTAGTAGAAATACTATAATTAGCAGAACATATTTAGCTACTTTCATGCGGAATAAAATTAAAATTATCTCCAAAAACACGATGATTCTAGCGTAATTCCGACATGTCCGACACAGGCCGAACCTTATGTCAAGGATTAACGAAAATTCTTCTAAACATTGTGACAATTGCCACGACACGACCTTCAGAAAATAAAAAGTAGTTTATTAACGATGTCATAACGTTATTAGTGTGTCAATGTCAGTCTGAAAAACAAAAGTCCACTCGGTGGTCAAAAGTTAACAGCTTTTATAAATCTATGTTACGATTTGCTTAGGGCTATAGAACGGTGAACCTAGTTGTACCGTCAATTATTTTATCCCAAAATTAGTACAGGAATTCCTTAACTCTATCCACCGAAAAGACGATAACTTAAATCTGACAATGACCCTAGTAATCATTTTGTTAATAGCAAACAAGCACACGAACCTTTCGATAGTAGGCAATAGCCGCAGCCTACGGAGACCTGCGACGTCAGTATCAGCGATATTTTACAATTTTCACATTGTCATTACGGTGAAATAGGGCCCAGATGACAAGTAAGATTAGCGAATCTCTACGACGTTGCTACAGTGCTACAGGCGATGCTACGAGCGATGCTACGAACGGCGTAGCACTAGCGATATAACCTTATCTGAATGTCTCGGCAAGTATTTGTATACGTTACATGATCATGAGCACTACATACAGATGTAGTGAGAAATGACTTGCCTTCGGAAACGTTCGTCAACGTCATGCTGTTTCAGTCTCACTGAGACTGACAGTAATAGCTGTCATGCTACTTCAGTCAGACCCGGTGACACTGCCTGAAACAGCATGTGTTTACGAACGTTTCCGAAGGCAAGTAATTTCTCACTACACCTGTAAATGCTCCGATCGTAATTTTGTACAGCTAAACTATTTTCAGCCGTGTAGTGACGGCAGTAAACACATTTGTCACCACCCCAACTCCTCCTGCAGGTGTCGTAAGAATGGACTAAGGGATGGAAGTCTCACTGACCATTATTTGATATTATAAGATAGACACATTACTGCGATCGCCAATGCGCCATCGTGGCGATTGTGGGCATTTACCTCTTAATGCGCATAGTTAATACGAGTGGCCTACGTCCAGTAGTGGACTTTCATAGGCTGATGATGAAAACTAACATTTCAAAGCTTCAGAGAAACCTAGGCACCTAGGGGGCTACTTTGATCTACTAATGCGATTCAACTTAGCACCGTGTCTTTCTTCTAAACTTTTATCAGCTTTTTCATCACACCTGTTCGGTAAGTGCGCCAATGCGCTGCGGCGATGCGCGTCGTAGATGCGTCATTACGCCCGAGGGCAAGCAAGGATTTTCATACAACATTACGTCGCCCTAGCGCGGCGCCCGCAGCCGACGCAGGACAGAATATCAGGGTGCTTAGACAAGTTGCCAATTGCTAACGCTTAATCGTCAATCGTAAGATTCGTAAGCGAAAGGCAGCTAACTGTCTTTGTCGCACTAATAAGAAAGAGTGGGAAAACTACGATAAGCTACTAAGCGTTAGCGATTGGCAACTTGTCTAAGCACCCTGTTATAAAAATTATAAATTGAAGTCATCTCTGATTTTGAGAAATGATTTATAGTAGTTTTGTGAAAATGTATTGTTTTATTTACTTTTTTGCCTCACAGGTGTGATGAAAAACATTGTGTGTGCCACGGGGCGGTACAAGAATTATGAACTCGGCCCGGGCGTTCACATTTTTTTTATTTACCGCCCTTAATACACAATGTACTATTAATCACATTACTTTGCACACCACTATCACGACGTAGTATTGGCACCGTGCGCGATGACAGCGCCATTGACAGGTGGCCATTTTAGACATTATAGTCGCCTCTTTCAAGCGGGAAGTAAGTAAATATTTTGAAAAATATTAAATAAATTTTACGTTATTTTAATATATAAGGCAATTTTGGACAATTGCAGTCAGTAACATTATTGCTAATAACATTAATATTGTTGTTTTCAGTTAGACATGAGCCTGCTCATAACTAAAACGGGGTTTCGTGCCATCACGCACGACATCGTTTTCCAACAGGAGACGATGAATAAAGGGATGAAATTGGTGCAAGCTGGGCATGTTCTCGGGGTTGAAGATATTCGCCAAGAAGACATGTCCCGTATTATCAAATCCCGAGTGGTTCGCCAAGCTTCAGTGACAGCAACGACGTACAAGACAACTTTGTTTGTAAGTATTATGTAAGCCGATTTTTGTGTTTCGATACCGTTCAATAAAAGTTTTTTCTATTCTCTCACAAATAAATTTACTTACAGCTAAACACCAATTCTCATGTAGAGAGTGTATCGTGCGACTGCGTTTATAATAAGAGTGGGAAATGCAAGCACATTGCAGCACTTATATACTTCATCAATGTTCGATGAATGGTCTTGGAAATCGGTAAAATTTACAGTCACTGTTCTTCTTGGTGTTATTGCAATTAACAATAACACACCTTACTAGGCCCATATTAAATATTTATCTGAAAACGATGAGAAAATATTTGCTGCAGTATGGATTTGACAGCTGAAGTCGGCGACCATAATGTCAATTTTAGCCGCAGCGAGCGCGGCGATCGTTTCGGCTACCCCCTCCACCCACTTTGCACCCTGCCAATAAAATAAAGTCACTTTTCTGTCCCTATGTCCCTTTGTACGCTTAAATCTTTAAAACTACGCAACGGATATACTCGGTGTGCTCAATAGATCGAGGCAGTACTTCACGCCGGCCCACCGCCTACAGCTTTATAAGGCGCAGGTTCGCCCGCATATGGAATACTGCTCTCATCTTTGGGCAGGGGCACCTAAGTACCAGCTTCTCCCTCTAGACCGCATCCAACGGAGAGCAGCTCGAGTTGTCAACTGCCAACGCATTTCTGATCGGCTTGATACCCTGGCGCTGCGTAGAGATGTGGCCTCGCTCTGCATTTTCTATCGCATGTACTACGGGGAGTGTTCCGAGGAGTTGTTCGGATTAATACCTGCCGCTTCTTTCCGCCACCGCCCTACGCGACAATGTATTCATTCTCACCATTTAGATGGTTGGCGATCCTCAACTGTGCGTCACAAGCGGTGTTTCCGGACCGATACGACCTTCAAACCTTCAAGAAAAGATCGTACTCCCACCTTAAAGGCCGGCAACGCATTTGCGACGCCTCTGGTGTTGCGGGTGTTCATGGGCGACGTTAATCGCTTTCCATCAGGCGATTCGTCTGTTCGTTTGCCACCTATAGCATAAAAAAAAAAAAAAAAAAAAAAAAAAAAAAAAAACGGATTTTGATGCGATTTTTTTAATAGGTAGAGTAATTCAAGTGGAAGGTTTTTATGTAGGTATAGTACCCGTGCGAAGCCGGGGCGGGTCGCTAGTAAATATAATAAAACCTTGGCTGACTAACGACCCGTCGAGAGCAGATACTTGTAGTCTACAGTGTGTTTAACAAGCTGTGTTAGTTGCGACAGTGTCGGAGGGTCCTTTGTC
Organism: Thaumatotibia leucotreta; assembly: GCA_025490895.1. Classification (NCBI taxonomy): domain Eukaryota; kingdom Metazoa; phylum Arthropoda; class Insecta; order Lepidoptera; family Tortricidae; genus Thaumatotibia; species Thaumatotibia leucotreta. The sequence continues at coordinate 28,643 of JALPQI010014665.1, forward strand.
GCGCCTGAAGTGATCGTCGGCGATAGATCGCTCTTACAACACTAATCGGTGTTTCAGATAGCGCGATTCAGGTCGAATAGAAGCAGCGACAATTTTTAAAATGCACCCGTGTTATACACCGTGTTTTTTTAAATTCCGTTAAATTTAACAGGCTTGGTACGTTAATTAGAGCTACCTGGTATATAGCTTTTAGTGAAAATAGAAAAAAAAAAATTTTTCGTTTTTTACGTAATAGATGAAAATAAATGGTAAGTGTGAGAGAACCTTAAGAATAACACAAAATTTAATTTCAGGTGACTGAAGGCACATGTCAATAAGTAACATTAGGATGTAATAAAAGTTACAATACACTTGTTCAGTCATTACACTTATTTTTTGAATAATTCAATAACAGTAAGAGTTAAGATACTAGTTTCTTAGAGAAATTGATTATTTTTGGCCTAAATAAGTTTCCCTTTAATTTAACGGAAATCTATAAAAACACGGTGTATATTTCACTTATAACAATTTTAAGGATAAAAATCAGAAATACTTATTTGTTCCAGCTATATTACTAATAGTACCTACATTATTTATTTTTTCGTTTTTTTTTCTCGGGACATCTTACACAAATCGACCTAGTTCCACGGTAAGCTCAATTAAGGCTTGTGATGTGGGTACCAGGCGACGATATATATAATAGATAAATACATATAGATACTTAAATACATAGACAGCCATGACCAAGGAACAAATATTTGTGATAAATAAATACACAAATAATGTCCTTGCCGGGATTCGAACCCGGAACCTCCAGCTTCGTAGGCAGGGTCACTACCAACTAGGCTACGGAGGCTGACAAAACATTACTGCAAACGCCGGGAAACAAAAATTAGAAGGCTGCGTCGCTAGTCTCTCTGCGAGATCGGATTAAGAATGAGACCATCCGCAGCAGAACCAAAGTAACCGAAATAGCTCTCCGAATCGCTAAACTAAAGTGGCAGTGGGCGGGGCACATTGCGCGTAGAACCGATGGCCGTCGGGGCGGGAAGGTTCTTGAGTGGCGGTCACGTACCGGAAGGCGCAGCGTGGGTAGGCCTCCCACAAGGTGGACTGATGACCTGGTGAAGGTCGCAGGAGTCCGCTGGATGCGGATGGCACAGGACTAGAGAATTCAAGGAACAAATATTTGTGATAAATAAATACACAAAATTTCCTCGACGGGATTCGAACCCGGAACCTTCGTAGGCAGGGTCCCTACCAACTAGGCTACGGAGGCTGACAGTAATTTGTGCAATCTATTAATCACGTTTAAAGGGTGTCTTGGGGCGTCGAAGGGACAAATCCTATTAGGTACTTATTGCCGCTTGTCATGTCTGCTTAGTACCTTTAAGAGCGTCTCTAAGCCATTGAAGCTTATGATATATACCTTGTTTAGATATTTTGTTGCTGTGTTGTATTATAAATACCAACACAACAACCATCATCATCATCATCATTTCAGCCATTTATCACCCACTGCTGAGCATATGCCTCTCATCTAGTACGCCACTCATCTCGGTCCTGAGCCAATCTAACCCAGAAGTGTCCCGCAATCTTACAAATGTCGTCTACCCAACGAGCAACGGACGCCTAGGGGCTCTTTCATCAACACGACAATAAAAAACCAAAACCAGGACCTTTACATCTCTAGTAGTATAGATATAGATACTTAATAATATTGTGAAATAATATTGTGAATAATAATTATTTTTGTTTAATATTATGATCCTTTATTTATTTCTCTCTTTTATGTCTATAATAATCTTTTTTTATGTAATACATTCTTTAATGCATGTTATTTTAATAAGATGTATTATTATACTGTTTCGAAAAAATAAGTCCACCTGAGTTTCTTACTGGTTCTTCTCAGGAACGGCGTAGGGTTTGAACCAGTAGTAGATTTTTTCTCTCTCTTGATAATGTCAGACGATTCGAAAATGCTTATTAATAAGCTTACTTGAATAAAGAATAGTTTGACTTTGACTTTGAAACAAAATACCAGACAGAAATAGGTGGAATACTTAGATAGATATTTATAGTCGTTGGGTAAATGGATACTTAAAATATCCTGGGACATTTTACACAAATCAACTTAGTGCCACGGTAAGCTCTATTAAGGTCTGTGATGTGGGTATTAACCCCTCGTGTGCCGGAAATATTTTTTTCTAATAGTTTTCTCGTACGCGGATCCGGCATACGAGGGATTAAGCGACGATATACATGACATGAAGCTATTTTATACTGAATAGCTTTTACTATGGGGCCTATCACGAAATTTAAAAAAAAAAATCTTTTTCACACATTTTGACCGATCTATCACGACATTTTGTATAAAAGAGCCAACATTTTTTTGAGTAACCTGGGTTAGCTCCATAGTACATAAAAGTTGTTAAGTATAACTCACCCCGTTCAAGGTTTTCAGTGGCTCATGTAACATGTTGTATATTGTAGGATAGATATATATGTCGAAGGGACAGCCGAGAACGGGGGGACGAATATTTAATTCCTAGCTTATCGTACCTACTTACAAAGGTGTATACTATGCATGGACGCACATAATTAAACACAAGGTAAATTACGATCTTTTATTATACTGGTTCACAAATGATAAACCTCTGTCGTGAGAAGAACCAGCAAGAAACTCAGACGGTCTTACTTTTTCCAAACTTTAAATAATCACAACAAGTACACAAGACAACACTTTAAACTATACTGATAGAAAACGACTGGAGAGTTATAAGCTTACGTCCATGCATCATTTACTCAACCCTGGAATGCTTTATTCCAAGTCTAAATCAAGAATGAATTCCTGAACACTGCGCTAGTGACCTTTTATAATGTTAGCTCCAAACTACCTGCTTCATAGGCGGGTAGATATCAACATGACGTTTAATGTCTACCTGCATGGACCAAGCAAAGAACATCTCAAGCAAAACATTGCTTATCGTTTTCTTCATTTTATAATTCTTAACAAATTAAATGTAAACATTGCAAATAAGACTATTCAGACGTTCGATGACTCGACATGTCGTACACGTCTGCGCCAACTGAAGCATGTCTCCGACATATATAAATACTTAAATACATAAAGCCATTACCAACGACCAAAATATTTCTTTTCAAAATTTTTCTTTATTTATTTCTGCATTTATCGCACCGCCTACATATTTTCTGCTTTGCCCGAAGGTTGACTGGTAGAGAATGCCTTGTAGCATTAAGTCCGCCTTTTATACAATTGTATTTTTCTTTTTGTGCAATAAAGATTAAATAAATAAATAAATAAATAAATAAATGGTTGGTTGTTGATAAATAAATTACACAAATAATGCCTTCACCGGGACTCGTCCCCGGAACCTCCAGCTTTGTGCCGGGTCATTTGCAGTAAAAGTGTACCTTTTAATTTTTATATGCGATCATGGACTGTAATACACCATTTTACTCGGCATCGTGCGTACTTTTCGGTTCACCCTGTTGTGGCATAATTCTTTTATAAATCTATATATATAAAAGAAGAAGCTCCCTGACAAAGATGCACGCACAGCCTAAACCCCTGGTCCTAGAGACTCCAAATTTGGCGTGTAGGTTCCTTTTATGGTGTAGACGAGCACTAAGAAAGGATTTTACAAAATTCACCTTCTAAGGGGTTGAAATGGGGGTCCAAAGTTTGTATGGCGAAATAAGATTAGTTGAACTATTTTATCCGAAACTTCGCAAAAGTATTCTTTAAAGTAATTAAGTAAAGGTATGTTTAAGATTTTTTGAAAATTCAACCCCTGAAAAAGGTAAAAAGGGTGACGAAGTGAAAAAATCAAGTTGGGTAA